>JAWZYV010015959.1:0-70874 GCA_038373885.1 Cheiracanthium punctorium | reverse complement strand
TTCGAGGACAACGGCGAGATTTTGGGCAGTACCAAAAAATGACTGTCTGCAGTTGTATTATAATGAAGATGTCCATAGACATTAAGGTACTGAAATTCTTTTCGGTGGTCCTGTAAATAAACTCTCCAGTAGATTGGAACCCAAAATCGAGATGCACAACTAGATGTTACAACATTCTTATATATGAAATTTCATAATAGTTTTTGAGATTTGAGAGTTAAATATGCACACACGTACACCAACAGTCGCCAAGCTTGGCGACTTTTGGCATAGTTCTTGAGGGAGGCACGTGACCGTGGTCGGACCATTACCTAACTTATGTGGTAGGACGGTATTGTGCTTGAAATGGATGAATGCCCCTAAAATTGCTATTGACCGTAATGCATTGGAAATCTTTTGAGTGTTCCTGTAGCAGAACTATAAATGATAAAGACACTTTTTTTAATGGAGAAATTCGTTTTCTAACTCTTTACAGCATATATCGCTTCTGAGTCGTTTGAAATAGCCCAATACCTCTAAAAAACGCTTTGATGAATTTCGGCCCATAGAGCGTAATGTATTTCGAATCTTTTGGGCTGTCCTGTAGATAAACTATTCAGTCGAATGGAACCGAAAGGGGAGGTGCACAACTAGATGTTACAACAATCCTAAATATAAAGTTTCGACATTCTACGCCTAATAGCTTTTGAGTTAGGCGAGTTTAATGAATTTCGGCCCATTGAGTGTAATGTATTTCGAATGTTTTGGGTAGTCCTATAGATAAACTATCCAGTCGATTGCCACCAAAAGGGGAGGTGCACAACTAGATCATAGAACAATCCTAAATATCAAATCTCAACATTCTACGACCAATAGTTTTTGAGATATGCGAGTTACATACATACGTACGTACGTACAGACGGCATGGAAAAACTGGCCACAGTAGACTCGCCACTGGTCAAAATGAGTTGCAGACGCTTTAATAGGATCGTGCATGCTAGCCTACGATGAGATGCATCGAAAAAAATTTTTAATTAAATTTAGAGGTAGTCAAAATCGGTTTTTATGTCGAAATTTGGCCCCCAAAATTTTTCGGGATCACATTACTTCCTTATACTACGTACAAGGAAGTAAAAATATGCATAAGAAAAGATAATTTAACACGCGTAACTTTATATCATTTGAACATGTTTTTTAATGACACCCGCCAACAACGTCTTCTCAGGCATAAGGCGCCTTGCAGTCCAGCACAACAGGGAGACAGCAATAGAACGGTAAAGGACTCCCAAAATTTTCACTACGAACATAAAAAGGGGGGGGAGGGTTCAGCTAAAAATATGTTCCCCGTTCATAAGCACGGTATTGCAGAGAAGAGAGTGGAGAATCGGCAAGTCCAATCCTCAACAGAAGGGCCCTGTAGATAATCATGTCCAGGGATGACTACGAAAGACGTCACCCCCTTTCCACTCTAGGGAGGAGGGGAAGCTGCCTTCGTGTCTGGTCATCCTGAAGACAAGACCCAGTTTTTAAAAACATTTTGTCAAAATAACTGTTAACCTCTTAACGCCCGACGAAAATCTCGAATCTCAAATGAAAGAACATTCTCATAATTGTTTAAGGAAAAAAAAATATTCCACTTAAAAACGACCAGTAAAAAAGGTATTTTCGAATTAAAGCCTAGTACCCAATCTCTGTTTCAGTATTAAAAAATATTTGCGATCCATAAAGTAAGACTGCCATGACACTTTTAAAGGTAAAGGATGTCTTAAAAGTTCTTTTCAGCTGTATGAATTTCGAAATCAAAAAGTATTCACCCATTTAACTTCCGAAATGTGAATCATATTCAAATACTCTTGTGTGACGGCAAAAACAAAAATGGCGGCAACAAAAAAATAAAATCTGTGTTCCAGTGCGTAGGATTGACACATTCATATGCTTTAAAATCATTGATTCAAAATTAAAACATCGATGGACATACACGTCCATTCAGAATTACAAAAAATCTTAAAGAATCGCTTCAACAGTGGACAGAAAAAGGTCCACATACGCTGACCGTTGGTACGGAGAGGTAATTTCTCTTGAATTGAACACAGGCATATTAGAAAAAGCTTATGGATTTTTCTGACCAGAATCGAAAATGGTTTAACACTTGGGCGTTTAATACACAGGACGGTGGGCAGCATTTAGTTGTTGCCGTTGTATTGGGCGATTTGTTTTCGGATTTCTGCACTTTGGCTGAAGAACAGGCTTATAAATCCTAGCCGAAAATCTAAAACGCTTACACAGGCTTGAATTATACAGAGAAAGGAAATTTAAACAGCCATGAGCAGTGCCGGCCACTCGGGCTGCTGCACGGGGCGCCATCCAAGCACCTTCTTAAGGGGGGGGGGATTTTTTTTCTAAGGTTCCTTCAAGGTCGGACTCTCCCACCTGCCGATGGTCATTGGAGCCCCACTGTAGCTTCTTCATATACTTGGTTATTATCGTCGTTTTTATGGACTTCGGAATCTTTAAAGAATTTTTCTAAGAAAGGATTCACTAAGCCGGGGAGGTGGAAGTCAATGTAAATTTTATAAATCACGAAAATATTCCTCGATATAACCCGGCTCAGTTCGTTAAGAGCAAATTATACTCCCATAGACTCAGGGTTGCAACTTAGCCACTTTGTGACTAGATCCGACAACTTTAAGAGCCTAAGTAGCCACAAGTTTTCTACTAAAAGCTACTAGTAGTTATTTTAAGCCCCATTCATTCTGTTTTAAACAATTCGGGCCATTTCTAGCCACGTGCTTTCTGTTTTAAGCAATTTTTGATCATTGCTAGCCATTTACATACTGTCGTTGATCATATACTGTCCATTTCGGCTCACTCGTATCTGCAGTTTTCCATTTTGAATCATTAAATGTTATTTAAATTTTTGATAATGCGCATGCGCAAACTTGAGGGTATAAAATTTCACCATTGTTGTCTTTTGATGCACAGTGGTGTGCCATACTACTAGTCCTATGCCAGTCATTGCGTAAAGATCTCTCATTTTGTAATAAAAGACTTCAATATTTAAATGCTTTTATAATTTCAAAGTTTAGTAGGGTACTTCGAGTGGCTGTTCTGACAGCATTCTAAGTGCAGATTTTAAGAACTGGCAACCTTCAGTTATCCAGCTGACAGGGATTTACAGCTGTAAAGGAAGAGGCGGACATACAATACGCGTTTTTTCGATTTCAGTTTTCCGGGCTCATTTTTGATCTGGTTATGTGCTTTTTTTTTTTTTTTTAAACATGAAACAAGTCATTTTAGGAAAACTGGTGACGGATACTCCGTTGATAACACGTTTTCGGTCATGTAAACTAGTAATCCGGGAGGTGAACGAGATATCCTTGGAAAACTAAGAACTGAATTTCTAAAATGTGTCCAATTTGTGAAGTTTCACGCACTATACAGGGTGTCCCATAAATACGGCCCAGACTCTTTGACAGCCATATTCCCCTTTGGGAAAGTTATAGTCTTGAGGAATAATATTAAAATCAAAGTAGGACGTCGTGCAAGTTCTAAAACTAGATGACGTATGGACTTTTGGGAATGGCCATTGCAGCAACATAACACAGATGATGGTTTCATTGCACAAATCTTGTGGAGTGATGAATCCTGTTTCACTCGTGATGGGATAACATAACACCCATATGTGGTCCCAGTGCAGTCCTCATTCCATCCGCCCGAAGAAAATTCAGGAACGCTTTCCTGTAAATGTGTGGGCCGGCCTACTCGGGCGGGGATCGCCTGCGTGGACCCTATGTGTTACTTGAATGGCTTTAGGGACACTCCTACTTGGTATTTCTCCGTGATGTGTTACGCATTTTCCTCGGCGACATACCCTTAGCGTCAAGACAAGGCCTTTGGTTCCAACAGGGTGGGGATCCGGCACATTTCTGTACTCCTGCACCTAATTGGCTGCACAAGGAATACTCCGGACACTGGATCGGGTTCCAATTCTATGGCCACCACGATCGCGCGATCTCACACTGTTGGGTTTTCCCTACGGGGCTCGTTGGGGTTCTGGAGACGTAGTGACTTCGCAAAAGGACTTACAGTTTCTCGTCTGCTGGCTGTTTGTATTTCGATGGACACCGCACTGCTGCAACGTGAGCAGTCATAAATGAGCAGTTCCACGACGTGAACAGTTCCACAGCGCGTTTAAGACTTCTTTGGAATTTGCAAATACTACTGATGGTATGTCCTATAAAGTGTTTTTTTCCTTACACCAGATGGGATGTCATACTTTTTTTTTTCGTATTTTTCTAGAAAACTGTGGATCGGACAGGTACAGTACTACAGAACAAGGAATCTGGCTATGCAGAGTTTGGGCGGTATTTTTAGGATACCCTGTATATATTACAAAAAAGTATTATCGAATGGATTTACTATATATCCATACATCTTTGAAAAAAAGGAAGATTTTCTACGAGCTAGACAAGCGACAATCTCTCTTCAAGAAATGCTCCCAATTTCTGGTAAAGCTGAACTTTTTAACCTTTCTCTTGAAAAAACGCCTGCACGGACAATTCCAGACAAGCGTACATTAATCTTTCCTCTGCCAGCTGGTCTCTGTTCCTGAGAGAAGAGAAATTTTGACATTCCCCCTGGCTAAACAGTCCACATTTCAATTTGGGAAAGAGCGGTTCTCTAGCGGAGGAAAAATCAACTATGTCCAGAAATGACGGACCCAAAACAAATGGTCTTTATGAGAGGTGGTCTCTCAATAGAGGTGATCTTTTAGAGAGGTTTCACTGAAGATCGAACACGATGCTGGTTAGGACGGAACCCAGAAACGCGTCGAGGAAAATACATGAACTGTCTCAATCGATTCATCCTGCGAAATGTAAATACCGAAATGTTACACGATTGCAAAACTTCACTTCGTATAAGGAAGTTAAAAGAAAAAAGTCGTACTCCCTTAAAAACCGTTCCTCCATCGCAGAAAATAAGCTGATTACGCTCACAAATACGAAATAACACACATCGGCATGAGACGTGATGCTGGAATAACAATTTCATCGCCATTGTTGGAGGAAGTTTCTTTTTGAGCGATGGCATCGCTATTGTTAAAATATCTACCAGTCGCCATCTTGATTGCATTGAAGCATTTGTGATAAGAAGTCTAATCTATAATTTGAAAGCTTATTAACTATCTTATTTTGATTCGATTGATTAAAATGGCTTCTTTGGGGTCCCGTTTCGTCGAAATGTAAGTGTTGGCTTTCATTTATGTTCATTTCTTGTAAATTATTACAGTT
Organism: Cheiracanthium punctorium; assembly: GCA_038373885.1. NCBI lineage: Eukaryota > Metazoa > Arthropoda > Arachnida > Araneae > Cheiracanthiidae > Cheiracanthium > Cheiracanthium punctorium. The sequence goes on along the minus strand of JAWZYV010015959.1, from coordinate 65,604 downwards.
ATCAATATGCAGTGATGCAGTTGGGCTTATTGAACGGTTAAACTGTTGAATAAACACATACTTGTAACATTTTAACAGTTTTTAAAAGAATTTACTTGAATGACTTCTAAGTTCTTAATGACTAATGCTGCTTTTGTTAGTATCTATTTATAAAATAGGGATATTGCATCAGCTAACGAGTCGATTTGTGAATATTTAAGATGGCAGATAGGAGCCAACGATCGCAAATTTTGCCAGTGGAGCGATTTTTAATGCTACGCGATTATTTAAATCACTTGACTGGTAAAAACAGAAGAGTTAAATAACAGGTAGAGATTGGATATTGGCCACCAGGACGAGAGGAACTATTTCGCGGTGCTAAGTACGCCCATCAGCCATTGATTATAGATGAGGGTGTATCGAGAACTGTTTTTATGGCAGCATACATGAAAAAGGATTATCTCCCAAGTATTTCATCTCGCCAAGTGTGGCAAATATTCAATCTGAGCCACATTAACAGTGAAACAAGAATACATTAATAAATTTTTTATAGTTGGTAAGTTTTTATGATAAACTGCACTATCATTAGGTACTTGGATGGCATACCGTCAACAGCGCCAAACGGAGGTTAATGAGTTCTAGCGGTCAGAACTCTTACAGCAAGCGAGATTATACACGCATTACAGAAATATTTGAGTATCTGGTATCTCATAAAACGAAATAGGGTTGGTAACACCAGTAATAAAATATTACGTTACTTTCTTTTATTGGACTTCCTTCCTTCGGGTGAAAAGAGTCGGCAGAATGATACGTTAACTGCCCAATCGATTTATATCGCCAAGAGCATGGTGTTGAAATAGGGGAGAAACGTTTCAATTCCTACAGATTTTTGAAGTATTAAAGTGATCCTCTCGCAATCATAATGTCGCCAAGGAAAGTCAATGGCCGTCATAAGATAAGAGTACCAAAACTTCTACACCAAAAGATGAATGACTGTATAAGTAAAGTCACTGCAATCTATGGCATGGGTTGTGTACATTAAAAGGGTGAGATCACTTTTTGGTAGAGGCCTATTATGCTTTGTATTACTTCACTGTGTGCTTTTAGGCGAATCGTTGAAATACTGGGAAAAAGCAGATGTAGGGAGGTTCGTGTTGAGTACAAACAAATCGGCTGGGCAGCTTCAGTATTTACGATCTCTTGGCGATTTTTTTTACTTTTTGGCGATCGATGACGGCGATAAGATATTTTCTAGTCAGGTTGGCAATAAAATAGCGTAGGACTGTTTTTTACTAGGAACTGCTCGAATGACATTGTGAATGTCGCCGAATTCTTCATCTCCCTAAAGGTGACCAGGAGGACTTTTCAAGTGTCACTCTCGGTGGGGAGTTAGAATACTGTGTGCAGCTTTGGTAATGGACAACCGTTGGCGACATTAGAATTATTGGTTTTGGAAAAATTTCAAAAAAGATATATCATGCATAGCGTCAGTAGCCAGAGGGTGGAGAGAGAAAAAATAAAGACAAAATACAGTGGATGGTCGCCGCTTATTTCGGTCGGTGGTTTATCCGGTGAGCGCTTATTCCGGTGAAAATCGGTATGAACAGAACAAAATAACCAAAATACTTTTTTTTTTAATAAATGTACATATGTATTTTTTCACTTCTTTATTGTTAGATAAATAAGTGCATACCTTAAATTATTGACGAGGGTCACATATTTTGATTTAATTTACTGATTTTGTTTTTCCTGTAATGTCTCACTTTTACTTTTTTCCACCGTTTATTTCGGATTTCGGTTATTCGGATCCATCACAATCCGTCCCAATTTGACCGGAATATACGGCGACCACCGAATTATTCAGTGTGGAAAAAAATTTCTCCATAGGTTAACATAGGAATTCGTCACTCCGTCTTCCCTCTCGGGATATCGCCTTAAGAATCGCTGTTAGTCTTTAATGTTACAATGTTCTCGAAAACTTTTCTACTTTACAGGAACGTACCCGACGGTGCATGTGGAATTTTACGGGCACTGGAAACGTCTCACAACGCTTTCATTTGTTTTCATAAAAACGTCGATTGATTGTTATTTTTATCGATTCTTATTACTTGTCGAACATTCTTAAATCTGTATGTATTCAGTTGTGTTAACAGATGTCCTGTATAATAATAATAATTTTTAAATAAATTAGATGGCTTGATTTTGATTCCTTTACTAATATTGAGTACATATTATCCTATTCTTGCAATGTAAAATAGATCTATTGAGTGAGATAGAGTGAGATTTACAATGTGGAAAGCACATTCAAATGATCTATTTTACAAATCTCAGTCTATCTCACAAATCTCACTAGATCTATTGAGTAAAATAGATCTAGTGCTTTCATCACAGCTTTGATAGTATGATACGTCTTATGGCAAATTTTCAAAAAAAATAAAACTCGGCTGTTCGTGCCTCGTCAGGGGGAGACCCCCTGAACCCCCCCTCATTTTTTTAGTTTCATTATTGTCAGGTTAAAACGATATTCATTGAATATGTCATTTTATGTCTCCTCTTTCGTGTATTTCACGTGGTAACCCTATGTTGAAATTTTTAGGATTGTAACCTATTCATAGAAAAATACATGGGATGCTTATTCCACAGCTTACGAAAAGCTGTTGTGAACAAATAGTATTTAAATATATGTAAAATTATGTCGCTTTTTGGGGACACATTTTTCGGACCATTTTCAATAAAGGGGGTCAGAGATAAAATGACATAGTCATTAAAATGAAATTTGAGTGAACTTTGAAACGGCTGATTCAATATTGAAGGCTATATTGAAAAATCGCTTTATCATAATTTAATGTTAAATGGTGGTTTAATTAAATACTACATAGTAATGTTTAATGGTTTCATGTAATATTTTAACAATCCATAAAAATGATAACTTCGCTTTCTTTACTTTGGCAACATACTCCATCCATTCTGTGTACTCCTACAATGCTGACGAAAGTTCTTGCTTTTTGGAAATTCGCATTCACTAACCCGTCGAAGACAGGTACTTCAGCTAGTCATCTATAAATCGATTATGTATGTTCATCTGCTAAATAACTTACCACCGTTGAACCACAACGCTTAGAGAAATGACATAATATAGAAAGCATATTCCCAGCCCACGGAATTCCGAATCCTTCCTTAAAATTTTAGTCGTATTTTCGCTATTTTCTTTGCGTTACGTACAAATGGACATCCATAATCAGTTTCAGATTTTGCACTCGCCCGTAAAAAGGTGCAGTCAATAATTCTAACAGAAAAACCTGAAAATGCATTCGTTTCCCACGACATTTCAGCGATTTTACTTCATGTTCCATGTTGAAAAGAATCGTCTATCGGACACTGTGAGACCGAATCAGTTTGAGAAATTTGCGCATGCACGCATAAAGGCGTAGAGGAAACAAAAGCTGAAAATCCACCTATATTTTGATTCTTAGTACATTGGATGCTATCAGGTTGTAACGAAAGTTTTCCGCCAAATCTGCTTGAAAAACTAACTTCTAACTCCTTAGATAACTGATCTTCTTCCACAAGTTCTCGCAGATTGGCCTCATCAACATCAATAGACCAGCCAGAGCTCTCTGCTTCTTGAACGTCATAGTCCTTGTTTTTGAACGTTCGGTACCAAACCTGCACAGTGTCACATGATGCAACAATAGTACTTGAAGCTGTACACATAATTCGGACACATGATACAACAATAGTACTTAAAGCTGTGCACATAATTCGACGACATTCTGTAGCAAACTTTTTGCATCAGAACTGGAAGTAAAGGATGCTTCTAATCCGCTAGAGTAATAGTTCCATTCGATACACCTATAGTACTAAATGATAACTATATTTTTTTACAGATTTCACAGCACAGTGTTATAAAGTAAGTCTCGTTCTTTCCAATGCCAAAAATAGTTTGACAAAATAGGAGCCAATACGCCAACCCGATCTGTGTGCTGACGATGTTTGAGGTGGCGGGAAACTTTCGTTACAACCTAATATTTTCAAATTCAGAAAAAAAAGAGCCTATTCGATAGCGTAATAAGCTTCGAATTTGCACGAAAAAAAAAGAGAGAGAGAAAAGGTACGGCTTTGTGAAAATTTGAAAAGGCATTCGTTTCTTAATTTTTTGGTCATACTTTGCGATTTTTAACTTTTGAAAAAATCGTTTCCAACACATTTCGACCAATGGGTGGGTTTATCCTCTTTCTGGGAGCTCCCTCAAAAGTAGAAAGATAACCTACAAAAATGACGTCCATTCCACTTGACGCTTTGGGAATCATGTTCTGGCAATTTAACTTGCATTTCATTGATCCAATGACAAGGAACAGCACGATAATCGCAAAAACAGGATGTCGACTTCCATGGTATACGCCTCATCATCGATGAACTTGATTCAAAGTTATTCATTTCGAAATTGGGATGTCATACTTCATTAACCTTCTGACTCCGGCGGTACAACAGTTGTACCAAAAAATAAATGTGACTGAAGGACGGCGCTGGTACAATTGTCGTACCCAAAACTTCTTTCCCCTCTTGTGTCGGGAAATCCATTCACCCTTCATGAAAGATGGATAAGGAATTTCTGGAGGCGGGAATTTCTTTTCTTATACTCCAGGAGAGTAAGGTGGGTTTGTATATGATAGACTGGGGAGAAAGTGATAGTCAATTGACCGGGGTGCTGCATCCACATTTCCATTTTGTTTGAGAACTTGTGTTGTCAATAATATCTGCCCCCACCTGCCAAACAAAAGGCGTAAAGAGTGCTCTTCAACTCAAAAGTAGGGGAATGAAATCTTACGGATACTGCCGTTTTCTGGGTCAAAAATGCCCCACAGTAAACCGCGGCGAAAAGGTTAATATTTAGGAGTGGCGATTTCTCGCCCAACCTACGCTGTATCACTTAGCTGGGTTCAGTTCCGTCAAACTCGCACTTCTCGAGCACCGTTTGGGAAGGAGTGGTCTTTTAATGAGGGGGAACTGAACGCTGAGAGTTTATGGCCTTATCACACTAAAGGCAAAATCCGAGCAACTTCGCGCTGGACCAGCTTTTCCGACGGACTTGAAGGCGTGGTTATCTTTAAGGGTTGCAAAGTTAAACAAACTCTCTCCGACGACAAATAGTCATCGCATCGCTGATTGGGCGTGCAGGTTCTTATTTTACTTATCGTGTGTTGGTATATTTACATCGGATGGGCAGCCATTTCGGCAGCATCGGATGGGCAGCAATCTCTCATTCCAAAGTCCACTTGAACGCGGCCATAATTTTATTGACACGTGATTCTGACATCGAGTCAAGCTTCGAACATAGTCGCCATTGCTCGAAATTGCTTATGACGTAGCAGGAAGAAGGAGTCTGATTGGCCGAAATTTCGTCCGACTCGGATTTTTTCCTTCGGGAAAAGAAAAAGTTGGAGTTCGCGGTCGTCAAGGTAACGGCGGAGAAAGTCGGCCGGAAACTTGATTTGCAAGGAAAGTGGGGCGGATTTTTCTCAGTGTGATAGCCCTATTAGCTAGAAAAGGATGGACCCAAAATAAAGGGTCTTTGTGAGAGGTGGACTTTCAGAGAGGTTTCTCGGATGAATGAGAACGCTCATAGATGCATACATCCGCACGGTGAGACATCACACGCAGAAACTTAGTGAAGTCAATGGAGGAGTGGTTCAAAATCATGGGCGCCCATAACTATGGGCAGGGAGGTTCCATGTTTTTTTCCTAGCTTCCAGGAAAAATAAATAGTGTCATGGTTTACGTACCGGTACAACGTAGGAGCGGTTCAATACTAAAATAGAGTAAGGGCTGGCCCTTGACTGTTATCATTTTCCTCCTGCAAACAATCCTACGGGCGTCCATGGTGCAACTCGACTTTTCTCACGAAATCTGAATGCCAAACTATTTCACTATACTCTGCCTTGTCCAAGGAAGTCAAAACAAAATCGTTAAAAAACGTTTCTGCATGGCAGAAAACAAATGTATTAGGCACATAAATACGGAACAAAACGCATTGGCAAGAGCTGCGCTGGTGGAATAACAACGAGATTTCACCGCCATTGTTGGAGTGAGTTTCTTTTTCTGCGATGGCATCGCTATTGTTGCTTCATTTCACGGTCGCCATCTTGATTGCATCGAAACCATTTGAGTGACGAAGCTTAAGCTGCTTTAGAAAGAAAATTCACGATATTATTTTGATTATTTTAAGAAAATGTCTTCGTTGGGGTCCCCTTTCGTCGAAATGTAAGTGTTAATCTAAATTTATTGTCATTTTTTATGAATTATGATAGCGATCAATAGGCAGTCATGGAATGAGTCTTATTAGCGGTTAAACTGTTGAACTGTAACATGTTGACACTTTTTAAATCAGTTTCATTGAAGTTTTATACCAAGTTTGTGATGCCAGATAGTGTTTTTGTTAGTAAGTGCTTAAAATAGTGATATGGGTTGAGCTAACTAGACGGTTTGTAAATATTTAAAACGGCGCATAGGAGTCCATGATCGCAAATCTTGCCAGTTGAGCGATATTTAGTTGGATTCACTTATTAATAAAAATAGATTGATAGTAAGAGGAGAGGTAAGTAATAAGTAGGGCTTGGATATTGGCCATCACAGCAAAATAAAATAGTTCGGTACAGATAAATACTCCAATTCGCCTAGGACTGGAATTAAGGAAGAATGGAAAACTTTTAATGGCACCCTTTATGGAAAATGATTATTCTTCAAGTATTTCCTCTTTCCAATGGGTGGCAACTATCCAATCTGAGCTAAGTTTAATAGTAAAAGGAGAAATAAATAAATAAACGTTGATAAGTCGTCCTATTTTTATAATTGCCAGTGTTAGTGGTAACGTATATTAATATAACGTAGTATACGCCGATCTCGCCAAGTGAGGTTAGTGACTTTTGGCTGTCAGAAATTTCACCGTTGGCGAAATTAAAAATGATAATGCAATAAAAAAGTGGACGATTGTCTAATGAATGAAATAGAAAATGTTGTGCGGTTCCAAAGTATAGTTACGATCTTGTTGTAATCCTGAAGTCGTCCAGTAAAATCAGAAATTCGCTATAAACTGTACGTAACCAGCTTTTATTAAGGTATGAATTATTGTAAAAATAGTGTCAACTGCTATTTCTGGTATGAGTTGTACTTTCAGAGGTGTGACAAGATCTTTTAATAGAATGCTTTTGGTACTATACTGGAGGGATTATAGCGGCCACTGAGCTTGCTTGGCGACAAAAGGAGGATCCCGCCCTAATCCGATCGCAACTCTGCTTTAGTAATGTAAACAATTCCTTGAGATTTCATCCGCGCTTCATGGTCACATGCTTCTGTTGCTCGGTGACTGAAATTTAAATACCTCTATCATCCACAAGTACGGTATTTTGAATATAAACTGATAACGCAAGAGTCTTGTATTGATAAATTGAAGCGTCCTTTCTGATATTCATCTATTCTAACCTCATTAAAAGATATTTTACGACACTTCGGCGAGACTCATCCGTTGGCGAGGTTAAAGAGCGATGTGTTCAAAAGGTAAAGGGCTGTCTGCTGGACTGGCGTTAGCCAATTTCATTAACAAGAAACGGATTGCGCATGAGTTTTCCCGTTCATCACAAACAGCGATAAGCGACATTCTTTCGATAAAATAAATTAAGACTGTTTACGGTCGACGAAATAATGCGCAAGAACCGGTGATCTTAATTTTTCGCCAGCTCTGTATATAATAAAGACCCATTCAGCTTTCTTTGAACGAAAGGGGCAGCTTACGTCATCCAATAGGACGTAAGCTACCAGCAAGGGGCCCCATTTTGAGGGCAGTGTTTCCTAAACCTTCCCACGTCTGCCGAACGGGAAGACTATTTCGCTGGCAAGTGTCAGCGGAAAATGATAAATACTGTATGAACTTGTATTTTAGATATTCAATAGGGTGTTATTCAAATGTAATGTTTAGTTAGAATAACAACGGTTGCTGATTCTCTTTGAATGAAGTCGATGTGCCTCGTTTACACTCAGACCATTTTCCCCATCAGGGAACAGGAGAAGGGAAGGAAATGGAATTTAATGGTTCCCCCTCGAATGGATTTTAGAGGGCAGAACAAATGAATGGCCGTGTGTGGAGGTGCGAGAGAAGGGAAGGAAAGCTGAATGGGAACCCTCACTGCCTTTAGGAGCAGTAAAAATATTCCCCATGACGATCATTTCCTGGGCAGTGAGAAAGAAAGCGCGAGTTGCTGAATGTAATATACGTGGACTGACAGTCAAGTCTCAAGTTTGAAGCGATAGTTTATACTCTACCTCATCAAGAAGACGCTTTTAAGTTGGCGGACGGAACACACACCTTCGAACGATTCCTGCACTCTTAAGCTTAACTTCGGTTGAACGGCCACGGCGAGGAAGCCAGTGTCGAACTCACTCGATACTGTAAGAAAAGCGGACACAGTCAATGACCGAGGGGTCAGCTTCGGGGACATTACATCATTCAGCTAAAAGGTCTGTTTAAGGTGAGGAGTGGAAGGTGAACGCTTTTTCACAATCGTACGCAATGAAGGCAGGGTCTGAACTCGAATCCTTGGGGGACAACACGCTCATCGAGATAAAGAGCAAATATTCAGCGTTTTCTGTACTTCCTCTGAAGGTCGATGCTCACGACTGACGTTCGCTGTCTATTTCAATGGAGAACGGAAAAACGGGCCGGAACGCTCTCCCTCCATTGCGTGAGTGGTTGGGTTTTCGGTGGACCCCGAAGGGCCTTAAAAAGTCTTAAAATTCGCCAGAACAATATCTTCTTACCCGATGTAGCGACGTCGGTTATGAGCATCGGCCTTTAATGGGTATTCTACTTGAGACCAGTTGTTGCTGCGCTTTGGTTTGTCCATAGGTTCCCAACGTGGGCGATAACGCCCCCTTGTGGGCGTTTGAGGTTTTCAGGGGGGCGGTAAAAGACCCAGAGAAAATTAGGGGGCGTTGATAGGGTACGGAGGGGCGTGGGAAGATTAACCAAATAGAGTCTAAGAAAGACTTAGAAATGAATTATCAGAGTGATTTGTATCACGTGTGCGGAAAATTCACATATTTCGATATGAGACTTCGCTGTTGAGAGAAAGAGATACCTCTCTAAAACTTTTATTCCTCCTTTTTAAATGAAGTAGAAATTCAGTAGAGTTTCAATTCCAACGATATTCTATCTATTATTAATTTTTTTAAATTTCAATTCTTGTTTTCAACGTGCATTATGTACGCTCTTGTTTCTCTGGAGTGGGAGGGGGGCGGTATTGAAATATTCACTAGAAAAGGGGGCACCAGCTCAAAAAAGGTTGGGAACCTATGGTCTACTTCATTCTAAATTATATTGTACGACGGACGCGCAGAGACCTGATAAGACCCACTAGAGTCCCGGGCATGGATGAATTGGGGGGCCCCCATCTATGAAATTTGTTTTATTTTTCACGGAATTTTGATATAAAAAAGAATATTTCAGAACAACATTTGATATGGGCGGCCCTTTCGAGCCGGGGGCCCCGGGCAAAGTCCCGATTGGCCCATGCGATAATAAGGCTCTGCGGACGCGTCTCGCGAAGCTGTCGCAATCCTTAATCTCTGTCTTCTTATTTCTTGCAGGAAGAAGAACGCCGGTCGCCCTGGGTCGCCAGCCCTCGCCCTTGTTGAGGTGGGAGTTTCGGGAGGGAGCGGGGATGTCGAGGGGTCGTGGGATGCCGATAGCGGGAGTGTGGATCTCGGGGATTTTGGTGTGGAGTCGGGCTCGTGGGACGGGTCGGAGGAGGGCAGTGGGAGTTGGGATTCTGGAGATTACGAGGTTGAGGGACCGGGCCCGCGGGAACAGTGGTATGCCGATAGTGGGAGTGTGGATTCTGGAGCTTTCCGTGTTCAGGCAGTGGAGGGATCGGACCCTTGGGCAGTGGAGGGATCGGACCCTTGGGCAGTGGAGGGATCGGACCCGTGGGCTGTTGAGGGATCGGACCCTTGGGCAGTGGAGGGATCGGACCCGTGGGCTGTTATGGGATCGGACCCTTGGGCAGTGGAGGGATCGGACCCGTGGGCTGTTGAGGGATCGGACCCTTGGGCAGTGGAGGGATCGGACCCTTGGGCTGTTGTGGGATCGGACCCGTGGGCGGGATGGGATGGTGATAGTGGGAAGTTAGTGAGTGAGAACGTGGGCTCGGGAGTCGGAGCTGTGCCGGAGGCAGGCAGGAGGGAGGGTAAGGGTTGCGGGATCTGCGGCTGGTTTCGACGGCTCTTCCGTCGCAGGAGGGTTCCGCGCAGCGTCTCTGTGTTGTGTTTTACACAGGACGAGTTCTTCATCTTTTGAAAAGATAGTACGGGGGGGGGGTTGAGTTAGGGATGGGGTTGAACTGGATGGAAGGAACAAGGGAGGGTTCCGGGAAACCATTAGTTTCAATCTTTTAGCTTTATGGCTCTTCGCATAATTAAAATGGGGGCATGAATTCAGATTCAAGAGATTGTACTCTTCTGCTAGAAATGGTTGTAAAGAGTGTGGGATATAGGTGCGAGTAGTGATTTCAACGACACGATATGTCAAGTAAAAGTGGGTGTTCGACAAAAGTAAATCGTTGTCCTCTTGGATAAAGAATATTGGATGAGGCAAGGGGCATGAAGGTCAGTTTCATGGGGCGTCACACAATAATGGCAATCGTGCAACAGTTGGGTTTTAATACGTAGAGCCGGTAAACTTAGTAGTAGCATAATTTGAAGCCAAAATTAAGCTAGATTCATTAGATTCCCGGTGTCTTTTAGCGGCTTAGGGTTGATTGTATTTATTTTAGGCAAAGCCTGCTCGTTTTAGATTGTTACAAGGGTAAAGTCAGAAGAATTACTTCACTGAAGGTGGTATTATTTTAAGCATGAATAGTGGCATTAGTAAGGTTTGGGCTGATGGTATTTCATTCAGGGCGGGGTGGGCGGTATTAAACATAGATGGCTAACATTATTAGATTTAGGAAGTTAGTTTAGGTTTTTATTAAGGGGAAACGGTGGTCTAGGTATAAGTAGTTTGCAGAGAGATATGGGGCTTGCTTTTGGGTGGCTGGCAAATGGGTGAGTGGCTGGCACCTCGAACAGACTGAAGCCTCTTCTTCATTTTGACGAAGCTGGTAACTCTTTATTTATGTTTTATTTAAAATTTTTATTAAAAAATATTTGGCGATTTAAATGTTTTGGCAAAACTCAAAATTATTTTAAAAATTTGATTTATTTCTTATTTTTAGCATTAGGCTCACTAAATTTTAAAGCTTTTACTTTTAAATAAACTATTAGGCTTCGAAATTATGTTTAAAGTTCTTTTATCTCTATTAATATTATATTAGTATGTAAATTAAGTATATTATAAGTATTAGATTAAGTATATTATATTTTAAGTATTACATTAAGTATGTATGTTACTAAGTCTCAGTGGAACTTGGACGAAACTAGCTTGCAGATTGCAGGGATTAAAATATACGGTTCATTGCTTGTTTCCGTCCTGGCCATTTGCGGAACCGTACAGAAGATTAATAAATCAGAAAATTAATTTCTCCGAAAAAAAAGGCGTTCATTAGAGTGAATCAAAAAAGTACTGAATCATTAAAATTATTGGAAACGCAGTTTATTTCATGACAAGTTTGACATTCGTTTATAGGCGTTGAATAGTCAAATATTCAAAAATACATAATTTTTTGAGTAGTACAATAGAGGACTTTATTAATTTACGATAATTCTTAAATACGACTGTATCCTGAAAATAACACTACTCATTTATAGCAAAAGTCATTTGCAAGCTAGAATTCGTCCGAGTCCCATTGATTTATTGGCGGCCTTCCTGTAAATATCTAAATTGTTATTAAGTTACCTAATACAAACCAAATTTTTGGCTTAGAATCTAAATTTTCCATACGATACAATAGTTTACAGTAATCTTACAATAGTCTGTAATTGTCAATAGTTTTAATAAATCAGTCAATAGTTATAATAGTTTCGATCCATTTTAATATTTTAGTCAATAGTCATTAATTCAGATAATAGTTTAAATGTTCAGTACATACATTCAGTACACACATACGCATTCAATACACACATTCAGTACACACATAGAAGTTCAGTACATAATAGTGTTAGGCAAGGGATGGGGATGGGGTGTGTCTGTCCTGATGATTGGTTCTTCCTTTTCTGTGGGCTGAAAAGTGCAACCGCGCAAGCTGCTTCATCTGTCGTCTTGCTGCTCCTGCTTCTTCCAGTGGCGATATAATGCTGGTCGTGCTTCTTATGTTCCACTGTCCCCACCGTTCGGGTGAGACTTGCAGGTCTCTTTCACCCGAGTTGACGTGCGTCACCATTTTGTTTGTGAGTGCAACTGTCCGGATGTCACCCGAGTGTGGTCTGGTCACGGAGTTACCATCTGCGTATTTCCTCAATGCAAATGCACGCTAGAGCTGGGGGAGAGTGTCCATAATTTAGGCCCAACTCCAAATTCTAAATCCAGTAAGAGTCCTTCCTCGAAGTATCCCTAGTATCGACAGTCCCTTCTTTGGCTCAACTGTCCAATGTCCACTGTGGATTCTCATTCACTGTGTAACAGAGTTGTTTATGGGTAGGGGGTGTCATGCTCGAGTTCTCCTAGAGACTGACCGTCAGCTGAGGTCGAAACTGCCTATTTCTCCCGGATGTGTCTTTGTCCTATAAACATGCGCTCTCAGTCGGAAGTCGCTGGTCACTCTGGCAGCTGAGTCCGGCTGTGAAAGGCGCGCTATGCCCGTTCCAATGTACTAACCCTGTTTAGAAATAAAGTTCTGTGACATGCCCTTGGTCACTTGCTTACTTTGTGAGTCTCAATCATTGTGTAAACTTAAAATTGTTCGTTTATTTTCTTTATTTCTTTATTTTAGAAGGGGGGAGTGATTTTTATGTGTGTGAAGTGTTTAGTAGCCCGCAAGTGATAAGACTAATGTGTTAATAATTTATTGTAACATGTTCAGTCAAGATTTGAAAATTGTCTATTTCACAGTTGATTAACGCACTAACATATTTTTAAAAAGTAATTGCGACTCGAAAGAGACGCTTAAAAAAATCTTTTGGCGAGGATAGGGGGAAAAAGCTTAAAAAATAGTTAACCAAAAGGCTGTTTACCCATGAAATCGATGGTAATTTTTTGGGATAGGGAGCATACAATTCACAGGGTGAAATCTAAATCTCCATACAAATAGAGATAGCAGTGAAAAAATATCTTTTTCGTTTTCTTTAAGTGAAACCAGTTTTGTGGAGTCACAATCTTGACTATTTGTATGGAGATTTATGACTCACACTGTATATCGAAAATGAGAGACATATTTGGATTCTGTTTGAAAAGTCAAGTGACAGTCTTTAAAGATCGAGGACCGAGATTTGAAAGGAGAGGAAAAGGACCAGGTGTAGGGGAGGAGGAGCCTGGTGATGACTTTTCAATGGAACACAAATCTCTCGAAATGTCATTTCTTCTTTTCCTTATGAGAAACCTTTGATCTGGTATAAAAAGAATTTTTCGTTTTTCCCAGTGCGAAACATTTAATCTGCGGTAGAAAAAAAAAATCCGGTTTGTTTATCTTCTTTGGGAGTCTACAAAATATGTTAAAAATGAAAACAGTCGGCTTAAAAAGTCAAGTCCTCGAAAAAAACAACCTCGCCATTTTGTTGTGTGGAGGTTGTGTCATCTGAGTATCATTTGAAATATTAAAAAGAGGGGGTGGGATATCAAAAACAAAATAGTTGTAAAAAAAGGACAATGTGTAAAAGAGCGAATGGTCAGTTGCTCTTCAAGGGTTGATCAAAAATCATTCGAACGCCCGGCATCCTTTCATGCATAAATGCCTGGGTTTTTTGTTTATTTAAGTGTGCAATACACACTTCCTTATTTCGCCATTTCTTGTGATTTTTCACCTGAAGCACTGCGATGGGCTCGCGGGCCTTTTTCAGAAAACAGCCCATCGTGCAGTAGCCCACGAGTAGGGCAATCTCATCCCTTAAAAGCTACACCGCCTCACGCCTCAATCCTATAGAAATCAAGAAGTGACCGAAATAGGTTCCCGATTCTCGTCGCTTATGGAACGCCTGTGAGTCTGCTTCCATAATACTATGACAGAATTCAGCAGGATTGCTTTCAATTATTTATGAAAACAATGACCCAGTATCCCATCGTATTAAGTTCTCGAGGAAGGCAGAAGGCAAGTTTCTTGAACTATTTTGATCAACCCTTGAAGGGTGTCCGTTCACAGGGAAAGGGAAAGAGCTGGCCAAAAGCTTTAGAGCTAATAGACGACGCCTTTCAATGGTCCGTGAAAAAGTACTTCCTATTAGAAAAATAATATATTAACCGAAAGAAAACTTTTCACTTTCCATAGGAGCCCATGAAACATTGCAAATGTACACCGTAGTCGAATTCAGTCAGCTTATTTTTCCCCTGCTGTTCGGATCCTTCAATTTATGTTTCGTCTAATTCAGTCGAACATTTGGAGGGTACAAAAGCATTTCGTTTAAAAAGGGTAGACCCCAGTTAGCAGTTGTTATTGTCTTCCTTTTTTGCCAGCTCTTTTCCTCGGGGGGAGGGGGGTCCCCTCCGACGAGGCTCCACCTTATCGCGGTGGAGGGGTTTGACAGTCTCCACTCGGGTCGTCTGTGCCATCCACTCATGAAGGGTGGGGCCACTCGGACACGGCTACTTGCCCTGTTGCAGTAGTAGCAATACAACAAGTTCTAGACTTCCCGTTGAAAAGACGATTAAAAGGAGGCGAATTCTGCAGACGTGTTCTGAATGACAGAGTGGAGACTGAACCAAGAGAGCCTCAAAGTGTTACTCGTAGTAGAGGTATATGCCTTAAATTCACGCTGGACAATTATTAAAAGCATCTCCTCTCTAACAGTCGTACAATATTGTTGCGGAATTGCTCTGCTACTCCTGGGGTTCGTCGTTCTAAAGTCCTGCTGGTGTAAAAAAAATTTCAAGTAAAACGTCACTTGTCAGGATGGAACACGAACTTTATGGCTTCTAGAACTTCGTAGAACCATCAGCTGTACACAATACACAAGCACAATCTAGCAGTAACGTGCTTTTAACAATCCGCTTGGATCAGAAGCTCTCACCAATGCTGTATTTCTCACACAAAATAAGTCACTTTCACAGGCAAAAATTCCGTGGAAATATTCAAGGGATATCGTACACAATCCCTTAAGACACAGCAATGAAGAATTGACACACAGCACTTTAAAAACAGCTTCACAAAGCAAGCTAAAACACAGCTTCTATAGCACTATCCATTCACACAAAATAAGCGTACTGAGAGCTCTTCACACGTTGAGCGTTCAACCCGCACTGAACCCTCGGGGCGACGAGCGCTTCTATAAATAGCCGACGCAGGAGGTAAAGAGGTTTCCAGAAGAGTCAATTTCTCGAGGGTTCTACATAAAGCGTGAATTTTGATTACGTCATAGAAGAGAAATGTTAGGCTATTATGCGTTTTAATGCAGGGAAAACAACTTCCAGGCCCCATTGGGAAAATCGCGCCCAATGACCAAAAAGTCGCCAAGCTTGGCGACTTTTGGCGAAATATCGCCCAATTGGGCACCAAAAATAAGAGTGTGGAGAGATCTAAGCTCTAGGACTAATATTTCTCGAGTTTTCTAGAACCTCCATTGAAAAACAATGGCAAACCGAAACCTCCCTATCTCCGGTTCTAATTGGCCGATTTGGATGCAAAAAAAAGCAAAATTTATCTAGTTGAAGCGTAGAATACGAATTTTAAACCATTTTAAGCCACAGAGCAGCGGGTTGCCCCGAAAATTCGTAACAATATTAATGAGAATGTGAATATTCTTCTTGTAAGATGAGAGCTTCGTCCACCAACAGAAAGCCATTAAGAACATGAATTTTGAAACTCGAACGTAAAAATACTGATATTAACGTATTTTGGGGGATTTATCGTTTGGTTGCGGCAAAGCTACACGAAGGCTATCAGCCTGCGTGGGAGATGCTATTGTGGGGCAAACATGATCAAAGCAGAAAATGGCGTTACCAGATTATTCACTTTCAGATGGTCGTAAACTATAACAAGGGGATGTGAATTTTCTTCTGTTGTTGTTGTTGTGTGTGATTATGGCAACGCTATACTAGGGCGATCTGCCCGGGGGGATGCCTTGGTAGGAGGGCTTTCTAAGGGGTTCTAACCAGGGTGCGAATTGACGGGGGGAATGCCGGGGATCGTCCCCGGCTGAAGAATGTAATATACCTGGCTAGAGAAATATTAAAGGATCCCTGCCAGGGATACTATTTATCCCCTGCTGGAGAAATGTTAAACTGGTGAGTTAAGATTTGGGATTGAAGTCAAGAACTCAAAATGAAGGTTGTATGTTATCCTTTGTTACTATACTCTAAGGCGACTGCCTTAAAATTTCGTCTCTTTTCTAAGCTAAAACCCCTCAAGGGTGGCTTCCAATACCGGTACATTGTATGTAGCTTGTGTATCTGTGATTCCATAGAACAAACAATCTATGACTTTAGTTTGAATATAAGTCAGTTCCCACACGTGTCGGCGACTGCATTTGTCAAGTAATATCACGTGAGTAAAGCATTTGCACCTTCTCTCCTTTTCCTTTTCAAGTGCCCCCCCCCTGGAGAATGTTTTCTTTAAAATGTCCCCCCCTGGAGAAAATGTTCAGTTCGCATCCTGGTTCTAACGCGTATTCACGTTACATCCGGAGAAAACCTACCAAAACTCCGGACCGTTAGATCGACTGCCGCGCGATGGGACCCGAACCCGGGACCTTCACACTTCAGCCATCTACCATTTTCAGTGGCATAACCACTGTGCCATGGTGTGCCAGATCGTCGTAAACTATTAGAAGGGGATGTGAATTTTCTTCTGATGTGAATTTAATAAGTTGAAATAAGTGAAATAATGAATGCAGGATTCACGAGGACACTGGTAGGATATGGTTGAAGTTTAATCTCGGGCTCCATCTTATGAGTGGAATGCAACCTTTAATCTAACCTATTTTTCAGTATCTTCAAAATTGTTATACTCAGATCTACGAGATATTCTTGAAGAAAGGGGTCATTTAATCTTTCCTTAAATTATCGAGCTTAGCTTGGTTTCTTGTGGAAAATGTATCGAAGCACGAAAAGAAATTAAAACAATGCCGGTCTTAAGATGGTGATTTACAACATATATACCCAATTTCAGCTCAATCGAAGGTACCATTTTAACGCTAGCGCACTTTCAAGAATTTCCGCCATAGGCCAGAATGTAAAAGAAATCTTTGTAGTAGCCCTGTAGGAGAACTATAAGTCCTACACACACCAAAATCAATACCGGTCTTAGGATGGTGGTTTATAACATACATACCCAATTTGAGCTCCATCGAATGTATCGTTTAAACGCTAGCGCACTTTCAAGAATTTCCCGCGATAGGCCATAATGTAAAAGAAATCTTTGTCGTAGCCCCGTAGAAAAACTATAGGTCCTATACACACCAAAATCAATACCGGTCTTGCAACGGTGGTTTATAACATATATACCCAATTTGAGCTCCATCGAATGTATCGTTTAAACGCTAGCGCACTTTCAAGAAATTCCCCCCATAGGCCATAATGTAAAAGAAATCTGGGTCGTAGCCCTGTAGAAAAACTATAGGTCCTATACACACCCAAATCAATACCGGTCTTGCGACGGTGGTTTATGAGATATATATCCAATTTGAGCTCCATCAAATGCTCCGTTCAGGAGCTATCGTGTTCCCTCACATACACACAAACACACACACACACATACATACATACATCTCGTAAAAATAGCATAAATGGATTCAGAAGACCATGTAAATACGCCAAAATCTCGAAGTCGAATTTTTTCATGATTACAATACTTTCCTTACATGGTACATGTTCGTAAAGTAAAAAAGAACTGGCAAAACCCTTCATTTTTACCATGCTAAAGTGCAATAGTTTGGGTACATACAATTTCCTCACGTACGGCAATTTATATAAAAATCGTTTGAGGATGCTCTATTTAAGGTTACGGTGGAAAATTAGAAGCCTTTTGTGTTCTACATCCCCTTCAATTGAATCAAATTATTTTTTTAATTAATAATTTTTTTAAATTTTACTGCTAGAAAAACGACTCCTATTGGCAAGAGTTCAAGAAACCTTCATTAAGAGGGCAGACTTTTTTAGAAGTGCTTTTCACTCAACAGATCTGCGAAGTATTGGGTTGGGTGGAGGGGGGGGGGGTCATAAACTATTAGAAGAGGATGTGAATTTTCTTCTGATGTGAATTTAACAAGTTGAAATAAGTGAAATAATGAATGCAGGATTCACGAGTACACTGGTAGGATATAGTTAAAGTTTAATTTTGGGATCCATCTTATGAGTGGAATGCAAAATTTAATCTAACGTATCTTTCCTTATCTTCAAAATGGCTATACTCAGATGTATCAGCTCTTCTTTAAGAAAGAGGTCATTGAATCTTTCCTTAAATTTTCAAGCTTAGCTTGGTTTCTTGTGGGAAAATGTATCGAAGCGCGAAAAGAAATAATAAAAAAAAAAAACAGGTAAAACGTTTCATCTTTACCATGCTCAAGTGCCATAGTTTGAGTATATACAATTTCCTTACCTACGGTCATTTATAAAGATCGTTTGAGGATGCTCTATTTGACTGGACGATTTTTTCCAGTGGTGTTGGAGTTCAGCTTTTCATGATATTTTAGCGTCGCAGGTGGCACAGTCATGAGACAGCATTTTTAGGACTGTGGGTATTTTTAAGGATGCCCACAAATACACACAAAACCCGAGGCGGATTCAGGAAAAAATTCTGCAGGGGGAACGACTACTGAACTCCCCTTTTTCTTGTAAATTCATTTGAATTTTCAGAATAAGTCAATCATCTATAGCGTGAACTTAGTTCATCCGTGAAGGGGGAGGGGGCAAGTGCCCCTGTGCACACACACTCCTCTAGATCCGCCGATGCTCAAAACGAAAGTATATCGAGCACTGCCAATTTTGTACATGTAGAAGGAAAATACCATTAACCCATTTATGCCTAGTGTCCCTTTTTTGGCACGGCATTTTCGCTATGAGTCGAAAACGTTATTTATTTTTCCTAGCCTTTGTTCATGAGTATTGAGCCTTAACTCTACAAAATATTTTAACATGACCCAGTAGGATGTTGATATTTTCGATTTTTATGCATAATGATTTTAAAAGAAATCATCCCTTGTTCAAGAAGTTGACATCAGAAATTTATCTATTATTTCTGTTATCAGTAAAAATCGAAGAAAGTCGCAAAAAATATCAAGGCACAAATGGGTTAATGCTCATTTAGTACTCACGTATTATCCCGGCGGTCATTCCCGCCCAATTATTTTTTCTTAAAATATGCTGGCAAACTGTTGCCAATCGTATTTAGAACCGTCAATAATGTCATGTGTCTGGCACTTTATCTTGGCGAAAAATCGCTCGTCTTGGCGGACCGCCGGGATCATGCGTAAGTACCGCTCATTGTTATGAACACTTGTGATTTTGTGAACGAGCGAATGGTCTCGCATGACTATTAGACTAGACTATTATTACTAGACCCTTAGACTATTTTTACGACTCTATTTGAGTGGTTCCCAAACGTTCCTCAAAGCGAGCTTAGAACTCCAGTATGGTTTGTGTTTAGATGGTGCTGCCATCTGTGTTTCATTTAAAAGAATACAAACACCTAAACTTTTCTGTCTGGAAGAAATGAATAGAGGTGGATGGCACAGCAATGAGACTGTTCCTAGGAACGTAGCTATTTGTAACTATTCGAAAAACAAACGGAATCACCTCAGTCATTCCGTTTCATAAACATAAACCACCAAACTCTGTGTTCTGCTGGTGCTGCCATCTATATTTTGTCAAAAAAAGCACAAACACCAGGACTGAAAACAGTCAGTACCTGGCATTCGGACGCTTCATGCTAACTTTCAAACACATTAGTGGATACTTTCAAATCCACTGGCCCAAACAGAAACCCATATTATGTCCAATTCTGCTTGTGTCTTTTGATAAATATTTTCATAAATCATAATAAATGTGAAAAAAATTATAGTCCGAAAGAGCTACGGTTGATTATTCCGTTATCGCTTAACGAGGACTGCGGGTCACAGCTCGAGGAAAAGCGTCATGAATCAAACCCTTTCGCACAAAAAAGAAGTCTAATGACTCTAATCACTCGATCTTGAGAGCTAGCTCACTGACATCAAAACAGCGTGATTTCCGCTGTTTTGATACAAAAAATTCGTCTTGGCGAATTGATTGGCGAAAAATTGGCGAATTGATACAAAAAATTCGCCATTACAGTGAATTTTCTTCATTTCTAAGCATCGTTCTATCCTGGTGTTCTAACATGAATCAACATCATTATTTCCAGATGCGAAAGGTCATGAGTACGCTGTCATTTTTTGCTGAATCTTTAAAATGCACAGGCTGTTTTATTTGAAAAATAAAACTCCCTCAGATGGATGACACAGTTGTGTGCTTTCCATTCATTTTTCCGTGTTCGTATATATACGTCATGCTCCATACTGGAGCCCTGCCCATAGGAAAGTGAAGCATAATGCGTCTGTCGACTCCGTGTCTTTTTTGTTTGTTTGTTTGTTTCATTACGTTAATAAGTGCATCAGAATTCACGAGTCGGTTTTTTTTTTTTTGGTTTTTTTTCATTATTTTGGAAAAGATACCGTATTTCATGAAATGTCCTTATTTATTTTTTCTCGTTTGATTACGTTCGAAAGCGCATCGTCATTGATATGTCGGCTCTCTTTGTTTTTCCCGTGTCATTCAGTTGGAAAGTGTATCATAATCTGTGCTCATACGGAATTGCTTTACAATAAATGAATGTTTAGGACATGAACAGCGGAAAGTGTCTCCTAATCAACTAGTTTTGAATGATTTCCCTTTCTCGTAATCCTCTACTGCTCGTGATTCTTAACCCTTTCGCTCTCAATCCGCCCGTGCCGGCTCAAAATGCACGCTCCCACATCCGGCCTTACGCCAGGACGAAGCTTCGTCCGGCCCGCGCTTTGCAATATCCATTTACAAGTGTCAAGTGTGAAAAACCCCTTTCTCGTGTTTGCTATTGTAACCCTCTTCCCCCTTTGGGTGACAGCTGCATTTACGAACGGGTGCTTTTCAAATCCTTCGGGGAAGGCACTACCACGGATTCTTTGCACGCCTGTTTTGACAGAGATATATCTACACAGGTACAAAAGAAACGTGTTTGGTGGGGGAAAGCATACAAAAACATTTCTCGGGCGTTTCCGGGTTTTTTAAGCATGCATTCCAAATCAAAGCTTGGGAGCGAAAGGGTTAAGGTAGAGATCCATCTGAAGTCGTCGATGTTCCATAACACTTAAAGCAGTGTGGAATGACTAAAACTTCGTAAATGAACACACATCACACAGGTACTTATCACTCTACGTGTGTTCCGATCGAAACCATTTTCAGCTTTCTTTAGCTGGATTCTGCACACAAAGTGTGCGGAATCACGCTGAAGAAGGTTGAAATTGTTTCAGCCGAAACGTGATTGCAATCTAATAAGTGCCTGTTACGTGTGTTCACTTACAGTTTTATTTATTTCAAATTTTGAAAAACGAGTTTCTAGTTTGAGTGTTTCTTGTTACTTTTAAAGCAGTGTAAAATGCCTCCTAATCACCATTTTCATGGATGGTTTTTCAAGCTGAGTCGCGGGTGGACGTCATTCAAAAAATCCTAACAATCGAAACGACCCTATGAGCAGATACGACAAAGTAAACAATCCGCACAATGTGGTCCGAGATGCCGCGCATCTTAACCCATTCGTGCCTGGATATTTTTGCGACTTTCTTCGATTTTGGTAAAACACCAGCAGTAATTGATAAATTTCTCATGTCAACTTTTTGAACAAGGGATGATTTCATTTAAGGGGACAGCCTACTTTTAAAATGCCCCAAAAATTGATTTTGAGATTTTTATCTAATTAAATAGTTTACTTTATTCTAAAAAGATTGATACCAACCATTTTTCTGTATGACAATTATTTATTGAGATAAAAAGGAAAATGTAAACGCAAGTTGGGCAGCATGTTGTAGAAGCTGCAACTAATGTTGACACTAAAAGCATAAAAGAGGCAGAAAAGAAATGTACAGAATTTAATTTAGAAACTCGAAGAGCCAGAAAAATGCTCAACAGTTCTCAGTTTGAGGCAATAAAAGAAAACAAAGGCAATTTGCATGAAAGCGGAAAATTTGAAATCGAAAAGTTCATAAAGTGAAATAAAATCAAATTTTTATGTTGCATAGTAAAAAATATATATACATGGATATAATTATTAAAATAACTTCAAATAATGTACTTTACCAATATTCGTGCCTTTATATCCTAAAAATGTATCTTTTGTTAAGGTATGTACATATTTTTTCATATTTACAATTGTCGAGCTTTTCTTTAGACTGATGTTTCTTAAGCCATATTAAAACATATTTTGGGTTAATCATTTTAAATACTCAGTAAAATTATTTTTAAATAGTAAATGTTTCAATAGAAAATGTTTTTAATTTTTAAAAATTAAATTTATGTTCCAAAACTACAATTTGAACTTTAATTGGCGTTTTCTCAAAACACTGCTTTTCAAGTTTGCGCGCATGATATTTTAAAAACTATTTAAGATATCAACTTGAAACTTTTCTCAGGCATTTATTTTAATATAATGAACAAAATGAACTAAAATGAAATGGTTGTGTTTCATAGAAAAAAAGTTATGATTGTAAAACTATCAAAATTTTTATGATAATTTAAACTTTTAGATTAAATATTTTTTTAAATTTAAATTATGAAAATAATTAAACCATTTTAGTTTAGTTTGTTAATTATAATGTTCTGTTTAATTTAGAAAAAAATTATGAGGATCAAAGGAATTCTAATTGAGATATCTTGCGCGCAGTGGGAAAGTACCCTTGAATTGTTTTTACAATATTGTGTGGTAAAATAATATTTTTTAAATTATCACCTTTATAATAAACTACAATAATATTTTTAATCAATAGAGTAATGTCATAGTAGTTAACTGAAAAAAAAATTGTGTTTCTGCATGCATTCATTATTTTTTTTTTAATTATGAAAGTTGAACTAAAATTTCTACATTTTCCCATTCTTAAAAGTAGGCTGTCCCCTTAAAATCATTATGCATAAAAATTGAAATGTCAACATCCCACTTGGCCATATTAAAATGCTTTGTGGAATTGAGGTTCAATACTCGCGAATAAAGGCTCGGAAAAATAAATAACGTTTTCGAATGATAGCGAAAATGCCGTCCCAAAAAAGGGACGCTAGGCATAAATGGGTTAATATCCTAAAAATCCTCTATAAAGGAAAATTTTTAAAACACTGGTACAAATCTCAACCAAGTAAAAAGAGCCCTATTCCGTTATTATCTAAGAAGCGCATTCCCTACTTGTCTCCCGAAATTCTTATTAATCCTGGTCATATTTAAGAGAACTGATTCCATACAAAAGTTCGATCCATTCCTATTTTAGGACTCCCATTGGCGCGATTTCAAAAAGCCCCCTTTGGCTCCGTATCCCCGTTTTGTCTCTAGGCGCTGAAACGTTCTCAGAGACACTACATGAAAACGTACACAAATCAGCGATGAGCGTACAAAAACATTATAGATAGCGCCAGGATAGATACAGGGTGCCCCAAAAAGGTAGTAACGGGCGTTATCTATTACAAACAAGTGGGCAGTGTCAGTCGAAAATATGTTCAAAATAGCTCATCTACTTTTCTGGCACTCAAAATAATTTCAATAAATTATTGTCTATTACAGTGTAGACAGTAGCGGATCCAGGGGAGGGGCTAGGGGGCTTCAGCCCCCCCAAAAGAGATTGCTCAAGGGTAACATTCTCCTTTATTATACACATTAAATAGCCAAAATGATCATATTTTATTACTTAGCCCCTCCCAAAAGCCTGATACATTGGTTTTAGAGTAAAATTTTGATTTATAGTACATTTTAATTGGGTGAAATAAGCTTTTTAAAAAATTTAGCCCCTCCCAAAAAAAATTTCTGGATCCGCCACTGAGTGTAGAGGCATTCATTCTTTCCAAGCACAATACATTAAGTAGGTCAATGTTTTTATAACTGCTTCCTCTTCAGATATACAAGACGGAAATAAATTTTAATGTTTTTTTACAGGGTCTTACAAAATTACATTAACAGTGATATGCAGCTTTCTCTTCAGATTAAAATCTTGCCAAGGTGCTGTCCTGGATTTTGGTCTACCCAGCGGCAATCGATCTAGCGTTATTTTGGGTGATTTTCTCAAGGTGTAACGTGAACACGCGTCAGAAACCTTTAAAAAAGTTTTTCGCCCAAAGAATCCCTCCTTAGATAGCCCTCGTGTTGCTTTGCCTTAACCACTCAATTGAAATTCTAGCAAGATTCAAATATAGTGCATCGCCCAATTTGGCGCAAAAATATTTTGCGTGAGAAAGTATTTTATAATCGCCGATATTGGCGGCTTTTGCGATAAATCGCCAAAAAGGATGCAAAAAAAAAAAAAAAGGTTTCGAAAAATGAACCCAGCTTAGCATTATTTTATAATATTACGTTTTGACGATTTTATTGGGAATTTTGAAAATTCGTTACTTGCGCTTGAATTAGCCAATTGAGTGTGTTGTGTTGTGTTAAGGCAAAGCTACGCAGGGACTATCTGCCTAGGAGTGTGGGGGGGGGTTGCGTTGATCGGTGGAATTTTTAAGTGTTTCTAACGCATTAACCGATTTAAATACAACAAAGTTGCACACTTTGATCTTCAGCTCGTGAAACATTAATTTTAGACTGCTACTAGCCCTTAACCCTAACCCTTTACTAACCCTTAACCCTTTGTGGCGCAACCCTTTCCCAATGCTGAAAAAAGGGCAGCCGTTGCCATCGCTCGACTTAACGACCAGCAAGATGGCGGACGATCGAAACGCTGGCTGTGCTCGCGCACAGCCAGCTGTCGTCAAAAAAGGGCCTCTAGATCTGTGGCACGCGATGAACGTTTCGATCGTCCACCCTCTTGCGGGTCGTTAAGTCGAGCGATGGCAACGGCTGCCTTTTTTTCAGCATGGGTCAATCTATCCAGCTGCTCTCGCATTCTTCCATTTTCCAGTCGATGTCAGTGCTGTTAAAAATAATCGTGACCATTTTTTTTACGGGAAATGTCGTGCTAAAAAGTAAAGGATTCTCGTGGAGCTATATGTCACCCGCCACTATTTTTATAGAAATCCAATCTATTCTTCGTGACTGGCAACAGTCAAAACGTCAGAGTTGGGTGTTCCCGGAGCGGGATCACTGCGCCTTAAAGGGTTAAATTGAAATTTATAAAAAATTTCAAGCCCGTGTTTTCAATTCAGTAATCTCCTAATTTTCAAAATTTCACTTCATTCGTTTAGTCGTTTTCACGTACTGGTCAGGCAAAATATGTAACAAAATTTCTCCGAATCTTAATTATTTTCAATTCCAAAAAATTCAATTTCATTATTCATCTTCAGCCATCTCCTCGCCTGTAATGAAATATTATTTGATCAGCTGTAGCTATTGTAACATTGTGGTTCACGAAAAATCTATTGTTCGCACTTTTACAAATATAAAAAGGCCCATAGCAATTTTGAAGTAAAAAAATCTGGAGTGACTCCACTCGACTTTCCGAACACTTACGATTAAGATCATGACCAAGCATTTAAATAAATTTGAATCGATGAATCATTCAAACATATATACCCAATTGAAATTCAATCGAATGCACCGTTTAAACGCTTGCGCACTTTCAAGAATGTCTCCCTATAGGCCATTATGCCATAATATAAAAGAAAGTTTTGTCGTAGCCCTTTAGGAGAACTATAAGTCCTATACACACCAAAATCAATACCGGTCTTAGGATGGTGGTTTATAACATGTATACCCAATTTGAGCTCCATCGAATGTATCGTTTAAACGCTAGCGCACTTTCAAGAATTTCCCCCGATAGGCCATAATGTAAAAGAAATCTTGGTCGTAGCCCTGTAGAAAAACTATAAGTCCTATACACACCCAAATCAATACCGGTCTTGCGACGGTGGTTTATGGCATATATATCCAATTTGAGCTCCATCGAATGCTCCGTTCAGGAGCTATCGTGTTCACTCACACACACACACACACTCACACACACACATACATGCATACATCTCGTAAAAATAGCATAAATGGATTCAGAAGCCCTCAAAACGTGTCAAAACACCCAAATCTCGAAGTCGAATTTTTTCATGATGACAATACTTTCCTTACATGGTACATGTTCGGAAAGTAAAAATCCATGCCATTTAAGTTGAATAGCCAACTATCCTATTACCTAATATAGTGATATTAGTTTAAAACGTTCCAGACGTCTTAAAGAAGTGATCCCCCCCCCCCTAAAAATTAAAAGTTTTTATTTATTTGTCTATTCTAATTTTTGAACCTAATCAACACCTATTGTTTGCGAGTTGTAAGCAAATACGTCAATAAATTTCATTCTATTCCATTCAGCCATGTGCAGGAATGTTTGAACAAACGCTTACATGAATGTCAAAAAACCTCAAAATCTATTCAATATTTCAATTGACTTATCAATACTATTCAGACTTTTTCAATGCTCAGCAGGCATTAACACAATTTTTGCAAAACCTCAAAATCTGAAATTTTTAAAAATATTTTTTGCGTAGGATGGATCATCGCCCATCATGACGATCCATTTCACTTCATTCGCTTCAGTGGATTTTTTCGGGATGCGCGAATAAAATCTTACACATTTTGAAAAAACTTTTGAGAAATCTCAAATTCATATCAGTTTTCAAAAACTTCTCATAGAACATAGAAATAAAGAAGAGAGCAGTCTGCGAATTTATTTGTCATAATACAGCGTTAAGTTTTCTACCCCCCCCCTCTTCCCCCTCCAAACAAAATAATATTGAAATTCCACAGCATAACTCGTGCTACCAAATGTCCACTCTATGTTACACGCTCATTCACTCAGTTATCATAGCTGATGCCAAGGGAAACAAACCTATATGGGGCCATATTCGCTTTTACTTGTGAAAAAATTGGCACGAGACCCGATCAGAGTTATGATGGAAGCATTCACTCTCGCAATAAATGTGGATGAATTCCCATTTATATCAGAAGGAGACCTTTCCCCCATTTCAATGCACAAACAGTGGATAGAAGAACAAGCTGGAACATTTTATAAACATACTATGCGAAAGCGAACAATAACTGCATATTAAATGAGTATAATGGAAATCTTACCGGTAGCCTGTCTTGCCCCAAGTACCTCCTATTCACCATTTTGTCCCATCCACCGTAAATGGTGTCCGAATTTGGGTTGAACAAGTATACCAGGATCGGGTGCTCGGTCAATGGATCCGCATATACCAAACCACAACAGCAAACCGTACAGAACAAAAACGCCTATCCTCCTCTTCGCTCATCGCTCGAGCATACGGTCGTGGGTTCGAACCCCGCTCATCCCCTGGTTGTTCGTGTTGGGTCCTGTGATCCGTAAAATTTCCTTTCTCTGCGCTAGTGAAAATTGGAATTGTGCTGCCCACTTTATTCAACGAGGATTTATAAGCGCGTTCTTTTGAAACAAGCACACAAGATGTTGTCGTCGTATTTGGAACGTTTATTCTTGGACTTGTGTGCTGATTTCAAGAATCCCCTTTTGAATTCTCCGTCGAGTGAAGTATACAACACAAGAAAAGCTTTAATAGAATAGGAGAAAGGGAAATTGAAACAGGCAGGGGATGAGTGGCAATCGAACCTACGACCTTACGCTTTGACGATCGACGTGGAGTAGGACACGCCCTCAACCTTCAAGCCAACCGTGTCCAAGCACACAAGTCGGAAATAAAACCCTGCAAACGCAACAACTGCAGAATAACACCTGGACAAACTTAGAACCCCCTAGAAATAGAAGCCGGTGCAAGTTGTTTTTTCAGCGCAAAGAGTTTCAGCCAGCGTCTTACCTTGGCTCAAATAAAGCCCAATTAGCGCTTTTCGAATGAATGAACACTGTCTTTACACCGGCACCCAAGCAAAATGAATGAAGCTCTGGAAACAAGTGGCAAACCTTTTCTCGCAATAACGGCAGCTTGCGTTAGCTCGTATGCCCGTTGTAGCCCTAGACAGACAGCAAGAAGTGCAAACAGGGAATCTCAGCCCATTTCCGTCCTTTGTGCTACATGTAAGACACCCGAACCCCCTACAGCTTCGCTTCAGTAAGCAAAATTTAATAAGAGTGACGATTCAATTTCCTTTCCACCAAATGTTACAGAGCTACGCTTGTGAATTTTCATTTTTACTTTCCGAACATGTACCATGTAAGGAAAGTATTGTAATCATGAAAAAATTCGACTTCGAGATTTTGGTGTTTTTACACGTTTTGAGGGCTTCTGAATCCATTTATGCTATTTTTACGAGATGTATGTATGTATGTGTGTATGTGTGTGTGTGTGTTTGTGTGTATGTGAGTGAACACGATAGCTCCTGAACGGAGCATTCGATGGAGCTCAAATTGGATATATATGTCATAAACCACCGTCGCAAGACCGGTATTGATTTTGGTGTGTATAGGACTTATAGTTTTTCTACAGGGCTACGACAAAGATTTCTTTTACATTATGGCCTATGGGGGGAATTTCTTGAAAGTGCGCTAGCGTTTAAACGGTAGATTCGATTGAGCTCAAATTGGGTATATATGTTATAAACCACCGTTGCAAGACCGGTATTGATTTGGGTGTGTATAGGACTTATAGTTTTTCTACAGGGCTACGACAAAGATTTCTTTTACATTATGGCCTATGGGGGGAATTTCTTGAAAGTGCGCTAGCGTTTAAACGATACATTCGATTGAGCTCAAATTCGGTATACATGTTATAAACCACCATCCTAAGACCGGTATTGATTTTGGTGTGTATAGGACTTATAGTTCTCCTAAAGGGCTACGACAAAACTTTCTTTTATGTTATGGCATAATGGCCTATGGGGAGACATTCTTGAAAGTGCGCAAGCGTTTAAACGGTGCATTCGATTGAGTTTCAATTTGGTATATATGTTTGAATGATTCATCGATTAAAATTTATTTAAGTGCTTGGTAATGATGTTAATCGTAAGTGTTCGGAAAGTCGAGTGGAGTCACTCCAGATTTTTATTATACATATTTTTTAAGGGAACATTGCGGATTGTTCATGAAACGGATGTCGGGAATTTATTCATTCATTCATTCATTCCGGCATAAACGAAACTTGGCAAATGGGAATTTAGGTACATAATTCCCAAGGTAAATTGGAATTTACCAAAACTTGGTAATGGTGTGGGCGGAAACGGTTCAAGAGTGCCACGCACGTTGGTGGGACGATGTGCGTCTATAGCAGAGGTTCCCAAACTGTGTGCTGCGGGCTCATGCCAAGGGTGCCATGGAGATAATCAAGAAAAGTGTTTTGGTGAAGTATAATCCAATAATTTCCTCTGAACCGGTATCCCACAAAAAAGTTAGCCAAGCCAGTGACCAAGTGGGCGAAAATAAAAATATTTCAGTCAAGTTCCAGAGAGTTCAGTGTCCAGTAGCCTCTCTTTAACAAGAACTCTCTGAAATGGGAGAGGGGTGTCAAAATTCTGTATCCCTTTCCCCATATAAGAGAGAACTTTCTTAACCCATTTATGCCTAGCGTCCCTTTTTTGGGACGGCATTTTCGCTATCATTCGAAAACGTTATTTATTTTTCCGAGCCTTTATTCGCGAGTATTGAACCTCAATTCCACAAAACATTTTAATATGGCCAAGTGGGATGTTGACATTTCAATTTTTATGCATAATGATTTTAAATGAAATCATCCCTTGTTCAAAAAGTTGACATCAGAAATTTATCAATTACATCTGGTGTTAGCAAAAATCGAAGAAAGTCGCAAAAATATCCAGGCACGAATGGGTTAATATTTAGCCCAATAAACAACATAAAAGAAGTAATGAAAAATGCATCCAAACAGTTTCATTCTAAACTAATTTCTCTAAAGGTAATCTGCCGCGAAAGTTTTCAGCCTGAGAAGGGTGCCGCGAAATGCTTTTAGCCTGACAAGGATACCGCGGTGAAAAAAGTTTGGGAACCCCTGGTCTATAGGGTTACAGTCCAACGGAAACGTTCAGAATGCGCTCGAATACTTTCAGTTGGCTGTTCACAGTATAAGAAAGAGAACTTGGGCCCATTCCTTAATAAAACATGCACGTAAATCTGCTTAGTGGATTCGTGATGGTTACTTATGGTAGTACAGTAGCCCCTCGTTATATCGAACTTGTCGGGAGACATGAAAAATGCGCGATATATCCGGGGCCGCAATATAATAGGCGGAGGGGTGGGAGTCGGGACGCATGCTAAGATGACGTTTTACTTTAATGGTCACGTGCAGATAAACTATAATACACTTAATATTATAAGTACTATAATGAAAGGTAATCACTTAAACATTAAACATATAAATTTAATCTACCTTTTTACTTTCCGAACATGTACCATGTAAGGAGAGTATTGTAATCATGAAAAAATTCGAATTCGAGATTTTGGTGTATTGACACGTTTTGGGGTCTTCTGAATTCATTTATGCTATTTTTACGAGATGTATGTATGTATGTGTGTGTGTGTGTGTGTGTGTGTTTGTGTGTATGTGAGTGAACACGATAGCTCCTGAACGGAGCATTCGATGGAGCTCAAATTGGATATATATGTCATAAACCACCGTCGCAAGACCGGTATTGCTTTCGGTGTGTATAGGACTTATAGTTTTTCTACAGGGATACGACAAAGATTTCTTTTACATTATGGCCTATGGGGGGAATTTCTTGAAAGTGCGCTAGCGTTTAAACGGTAAATTCTATTGAGCTCAAATTGGGTATATATGTTATAAACCACCGTTGCAAGACCGGTATTGATTTTGGTGTGTATAGGACTTATTGTTTTTCTACAGGGCTACGACAAAGATTTCTTTTACATTATGGCCTATGGGGGAATTCTTGAAAGTGCGCTAGCGTTTAAACGGAATCTATGAGCTCAATTGGGTATATGTTATAAACCGTCGCAAGACTTATTGATTTGGGTGCATGACTATAGTTTTCAGGCTACGACAAGATTCTTTACTATGCCTATCGGGAATCTGAAGTGCGCTAGCGTTTAAACGTACTTCGATTGAGCTCAATGGGTATACGTATAACACCATCTAGACGTATGATTTGGTGTGTATAGGACTTATAGTTCTCCTACAGGGCTACGACAAAACTTTCTTTTATATTACGGCATAATGGCATATGGGGAGACATTCTTGAAAGTGCGCAAGCGTTTAAACGGTGCATTCGATTGAGTTTCAATTTGGTATATATGTTTGAATGATTCATCGATTAAAATTTATTTAAATGCTTGGTCATGATCTTAATCGTAAGTGTTCGGAAAGTCGAGTGGAGTCACTCCAGATTTTTTAATTTGTGTTCAAGTACGCATGTCCTTTCCTGCTGAAGAAACTATCCTAAGTCATCTTGATTTGGTTTTTCTCCCATAACTTGTTTTTCAGCAAACATCAGTGAGCGAAAATTTATTAATCGTATCTCTTTTGTGAGGATGGGGTTGTATTTTTCAAACGTGATTAACGTTTCTAATGTAAGGAGTACAGATAGGGGAGACACAGAAGAGAGAGCGAGATATATCGAGGCGCTTTATAACGAGGGGTTACAGTAAATCTGCTTAGTGGATTCATGATGGTTACTTATGGTAGTATTAACCCATTATCCCCCAGCGTCTTATTTCTAGGCGGTCGTACAAATATTTAAGCATTCATTTATTTTCCTTTTAAAATATCTCAAATAATAATTCCGATTTCCACAAAATACTCCGTGATAGCAAAGCAAAATGCGAACCTTTCACTGTTTTGTTCACATTTTTAGAAAATGAAATACATTCTTCATAACCTCTGGCATTACCATGAATTGGAGAAGTGATAAAAAGTCGAGCTCTAAAGGGTTAAAAATGTATTTTTAGTCCTAGATGGGAAAATATTGTTGCAGAAAACTCTGCTTAATCCTTGGGCTCACTATTCTGAAATACCGCCAAAAATAAGTCTCCAAAAGTGAGGTCTCAGCTAAGCCCTAACACCAATGATTCTAGAAAACCCTATTTTAACATGTGGGAAAACCCCAAACTCTGTATCTCCCGTTCCAGTTAGTCGATTTTGATGCAACAAAATGCAAAATTTAATTATTTGACGAGCGTAGAATACGAATTTTAAACTATTTTTAACCGTAAAGGGTGGAAAGACAAAGAAATTCATAACAATATATTGCTTATTATCTGGAAAGTTTAAACATACGTCGTAGTCGCAAAGTATGTAAAATACAACGTGAAAGAAATTATAGTCCCATTCAGCGTTTGCGAAACTTTTTCTAGATCAGTAGCGGCCCGTGGTCAAAACTGTTAGTGCAGCCGGAAGCATATGAGCCTCCCCCCCCCCTCCTCCGGACAGGAATGGAAAATCTTTGTTATTGAATTCGAAAGCTGGCGGATTAAGCCCTCACCGAGGAAAAAAAAAAGAAATTACATAAAAAATGTAAGAGATCCTATTTTACTTTTCCATAAAATGGACATAAATTTCAACCAGCCGCTCTTATCCTCAAAATTGCATTCATCCGTGTCTGATTCGAAGTTTCCTTAGAATTTTCTTTTGTAACGATAACTTGAGAAGAAAAGAAAAAAAGAAAACGTACTTATTTTTTATAAGTCAAATCAATCCTCCTTTCTTTTAAACTTGCGAATCGTTCAGTGATGCCCTCCTAAAAAGGCGTTGTTTTCATTCAGATATCCATCATTTTAAAAGCTCTTTAAAATTTCCTATGTTTAAAGAATTTTTTCGCTCGCCATGCCAGTTCTTGCTTACTTAAAAACAATACTGCTTGGATGGGTCATTGTCCATTCATAAGCGTCTATTCAGGCTTACCTTCTTGATACATTCAGCAATATAAAGTCGAGAGTTTTCGGAACATGTATTCTCCTTACCCCTCCCTCACTTCTCGAGCCAATCAGTGAGTCGAATTCACAAGTGCTGCCGACCTTTCAAAATCTTGAATGAGCTGAGTCTTAGCTGCGTACCCCCATTATAGCCTATGCCGGAGGAAATGCTTACGTAACCGTTGTCATGGCAACGGTGCTGCCCATTTTCTTATCAGCGCTCTGGGCTGAACCAAAGATTTTCCCAATTGAATTGCGGGAAGATTAAAGTGCTTTTTTTCTGAATGAGCGATCTGGCCACAATACGGTTTTTTTTTTTGTTTTTTTTTTTGAGATTTTTTTAATTTACCATAGGAATTCCATAATTCTAATCTGAATTTAGGAAAATGAGTAGAATAAATTATTTTAAAGTATGTGCTGATGATTTCAAGTGCAGCCCGGCTGTACTTGCTTGGTATCCCACGAGCCGCCACTGTTCTAGATTCATCTGCCGACGTGCTCTGAATAACCATCCCAAAGCTACTGACATTGTGTCTAAGCTAATAACGGTTATCACTCAATTTGCTACACTCATGTTCAAGCTGTCCCAGCCCGCCATTTCCAGAAAGTCAATGACGACGATCTTCAGTTTTAAAACCCGTCACACTTGTTATCGTGATAATGGTACTACCCATAGTCATATAAATATGAAAATATCATTTCCATAAGGCTCATTTGCTGCAGCAAAAAATCGTAACTCAAAATTCCTGCAATGAGGAGAAAAAATTAGCCGTGGTATTAGCTCAAAAATGGCGATTTCTGATTTTTAACGTTACTGCAGCAAGTGAGAGATCTGTCGGGAATCCAATGCAAACTGAGGGCACAACCACATCCACTGCAGGTTTTTTAAATTAAAGAACAACTCAACATTGGAAAAAGGGCATTTTAAATAAATGGCACGGCTGGATATTCACCACTGCAAAAATAAATTGTCAAGAGACAAACACGTACACGTAGAAGTCTGAACCTACAATTGCCACGGCTACGATGTCCATCCGCCAAGCATGAAAATTGTTACTGAGTAAAACAATGCAGACATTCTGGGGACATGAGAAAAACTCAGAATTTTAGAAGCCGATGTATTGGGTTGGAGGGAAAGTTCTGTCGTATTTTAAAGAAAATATTTGAATTCATTTATAAAAATATGTGTTTAATATTAATCAATTATATATGCTCCGTTATTTGTTACAACCTGTTGCCATCTTTCAGGTAACCCGTGAATTCCTGTTTTGTAGAAGTTCTTATCCTTGGAGTTAAAATAGTCAGCAACTGCCTTAGAAACACTTTCAAAAGACTTGAATTTTTTTTCCCGTTAGATAATTTTGCAGAGATCTGAACAGGTAATAATGAGATGGTGCAATGTCAGGTGAATACGGTGGGTGACTAAGGACTTCCCATCTTAACGCATTCAGTTTTTGTTGCGTCATCATTGCAGTATGCGGGGGAGCATTATCGTGGTGGAACACTATTCCTTTTCTGGACGCTAATGCTGGCCTTTTTTCTTTGATAGCTGCATTCAATTTATCCATCTGATTGCAGTACAGATCCGCGTTGATGGTTTTTCCCTGTTTCAGACACTCGTAGTACACTGGACCTTTCCTTTCCCACCACAAACAAAGCAGTACTTTTCGTTGATGGATATTTGGTTTTGGAACTGTCCCTGATGATGTTCCTGGTTTGCAGTAAGATTTTTCTCTCTTAATATTCTCATAAAGAATCCACTTTTCATCTCCAGTAACCAGCCTGTCCAAAAACGGCTCCACATTGTGTCTAATCAGATGTGATGAACGCATTCTTACAAGATCAGACACTGCACTTTATCTAGTGACATGTTTTTCACTTTAAATATCACAAGTAAATGATGAACGGTAAAAAAGGGCACCTTTTATATTACACAGCAGCTAAAAAAGAAAAAAAAATCTGATGTGTCCAACACATGACTTCCTTGCACGTCCACTAGATCAAAAATATTTTCGACGCACTTCCTCTAAACTTATTTGTTTGAAAGAGATAAAATATCAATAATAGTAAGGTTTAGCGATTTCTAGCCATATATTTCGATATCGCCAAGCTGAGTTCAATTTGAAAGATTTCCTTCTGACACTTTATTTGGCGATATTTCACAGAAGCCGACAAACTTGAGATAGTCTGCGAGATTTTGGGGATAGCCAAAGTAGTCATTGACCACAGACTTTCAATGAATTGAATCATCCATACACCTCAATGTATTTAAAGTCATTTGGCTCACCCTGTAAATAAAAATATATAAAATACGAAATAATTTTTGGCGCCAAATTTGGCGATATTTCGGCGAAACTCGTTAATGTCGACGACATTTGGCGAGATTTTAAGCATGAACCAAACATTGACAGATTATCGCCAAATTTGGCGATATTTCGCCAAAACTCGCCAAGAACGATGACAAATGGCGATACATTGGGCATGGACCAAATGACTGACTATCGCCAAATTTGGCGATATTTCGCCAAAACTCGCCAAGGTCGAGGACAGACGGCGAGATTTTGGGCATGTACCAAACAATGACTGTCTACAGTTGTATTATATTGAAGATGTCCATAGACATTAAAGTACTAAAATTCTTTTCGGTGGTCCTGTAAATAAACTCTCCAGTAGATTGGAACCAAAAATCGAGATGCACAACTAGATGTTACAACATTCTTACATATGAAATTTCATAATAGTTTTTGAGATTTGAGAGTTAAATATGCACACACGTACACCAAAAGTCGCCAAGCTTGGCGACTTTTGGCATAGTTCTTGAGGGAGGCACGTGACCGTGGTCGGACCATCACCTAACTTATGTGGTAGGACGGTATTGTGCTTGAAATGGATGAATGCCCCTAAAATTGCCATTGACCGTAATGTATTGGAAATCTTTTGAGTGTTCCTGTAGCAGAACTATAAATGATAAAGACACTTTTTTTTAATGGAGAAATTCATTTTCTAACTCTTTACAGCATACATCACTTCTGAGTCGTTTGAAATAGCCCAATACCTCTAAAAAACGCTTTGATGAATTTCGGCCCATAGAGCGTAATGTATTTCGAATCTTTTGGGCGGTTCTGTAGATAAACTATCCAGTCGAATGGAATCGAAAGGGGAGGTGCACAACTAGTTGTTACAACAATCCTAAATATAAAGTTTCAACATTCTACGCCTAATAGTTTTTGAGATATGCGAGTTTACTGAGTTTCGGCCCATTGAGCGTAATGTATTTCGAATCTTTTGGGCAGTCCTGTAGATAAACTATCCCTTCGAATGGAACCAAAAGGGGAGGTGCACAACTAGATGTTACAACTATCCAAAATATGAAGTTTCGACATTCTACGCCTAATAGCTTTTGAGTTAGGCGAGTTTAATGAATTTCGGCCCATAGAGCGCAATGTATTTCGAATCTTTTGGGCGGTCCTGTACATAAACTATCCATTCGATTGCCACCAAAAGGGGAGGTGCACAACTAGATCATAGAACAATCCTAAATATCAAATCTCAACATTCTACGGCCAATAGTTTTTGAGATATGCGAGTTACATACATACGTACGTACGTACAGACGGCATGGAAAAACTGGCCACAGTAGACTCGCCGCTGGTCAAAATGAGTTGCAGACGCGTTAATAGGATCGTGCATGCTAGCCTACGATGAGATGCATCGAAAAAAATTTTAAAATTAAAATTTGAGGTAGTCAAAATCGTTTTTTTTTGTCGGAATTTGGCCCCCAAAATTTTTCGGGATCACATTACTTCCTTATACTACGTACAAGGAAGTAAAAAAAAATCTGATCGACTCACTAGCCAGATTTTTTTTTTTATTTACAAGAAAATCACTTGCCTATTTAAAATACGACAGAACTTTCCCTCCAACCCAATATAATTTTTTAAAAAAAAGGCTTTTGGACAAATTATTGCAGTTTCAGGCCTCTCAATGGGTCCTCTTTTTTTAAATTCCTACCTTCATCAAAGTTTTATTTACACAGCCTAGTATTTTAATGGTTTGATAGACGAAACCTTAACATCTAAAAGAACATTTCACAACTGTTGAAGAAGCAGAACATTTTACTCTATTATTTATAGAGGTAGGAATTTAAAAAAAAGGGGGACCCATTGAGAGGCCTGCAGTTTGAATGCTTGCTGATCTAAAAAATCTGATGTGTCCAACACATGACTTCCTTGCACGTCCATTAGATCAAAAATATTTTCGACGCACTTCCTCTAAATTTATTTGTTTTGAAAGAGATAAAATATCAATAATAGTAAGGTTTTAGCGATTTCCAGCCAAATATTTCGATATCGCCAAGCTGAGTTCAATTTGAAAGATTTCCTTCTGACACTTTATTTGGCGATATTTCACCAAAAGCCGACAAACTTGAGATAGTCAGCGAGATTTTGGGGATAGCCAAAGTGTCTGTTAGTCATTGACCACAGACTTTCAATGAATTGAATCATCCATACACCTCAATGTATTCAAAGTCATTTGGCTCATCCTGTAAATAAAATTCTCAGTCGATTGCTGTCAAAAAAGATAGTGAAAACAGTTAGATATTACAATAGTTCTGAAATACAAACGTTAAAAAAATCCTACGGGTTAGTTTTAGAGTTATACAACATACGAAATAACTTTTGGCGCCAAATTTGGCGATATTTCGGCGAAACTCGGTCAATGTCGGACGACATTTGGCGAGATTTTAAGCAATGAACCAAACAATGACAGATTATCGCCAAATTTGGCGATATTTCACCAAAACCTCGCCACGAACGATGACAAATGGCGATACTGTTGGGGCATGGAGCCACTAGACTGACTATCGCCAAATTTGGCGATATTTCGCCAAAACTACGCCAAGGTCGAGGACAGACGGCGAGATTTTGGGCATGTAACCAAACAATGACTGTCTACAGTTAGTATTATATTGAAAGATGTCCATAGACATTAAGGTACTGAAATTCTTTTCAGTGGTCCTGTAAATAAACTCTCTCAGTAGATTGGAACCAAAAATCGAGATGCACAACTAAATGTTACAACATTCTTATATATGAAGATTTCCATAATAGTTTTTTGAGATTTGAAAGTTAAAATATGCACACACGTACACCAAAAGTCGCCAAGCTTGGCGACTTTTGGCATAGTTCTTGAGTGGGGCACGTGACCGTGGTCGGACCATTACCTAACTTATGTGGTAGGGACGGTGTTGTGCTTGAAATGGATGAATGCCCCTAAAATTGCCATTGACCGTAATGTATTGGAAATCTTTTGAGTGTTCCTGTAGCAGAACTATAAATTATAAAGACACGTTTTCTAATGGAGAAATTCAGTTTCTAACTCTTTAGAGCTTATATCACTTCTGAGTCGTTTGAAATAGCCCAATACCTCTAAAAAACGCTTTGATGAATTTCGGCCCTTAAGCGTAATGTATTTCGAATCTTTTGGGCGGTCCTGTAGATAAACTATTCAGTCGAATGGAACCGAAAGGGGAGGTGCACAACTAGATGTTACAACAATCCTAAATATAAAGTTTCAACATTCTACGCCTAACAGTTTTTGAGATATGCGAGTTTAATGAATTTCGGCCCATTGAGTGTAATGTATTTCGAATGTTTTGGGCAGTCCTGTAGATAAACTATCCAGTCGAATGGAACCAAAAGGGGAGGTGCACAACTAGATGTTACAACTATCCAAAATATGAAGTTTCGACATTCTACGCCTAATAGCTTTTTGAGTTAGGCGAGTTTAATGAATTTCGGCCCATAGAGCGTAATGTATTTCGAATCTTTTGGGCGGTCCTGTACATAAACTATCCATTCGATTGCCACCAAAAGGGAGGTGCACAACTAGATCATAGAACAATCCTAAATATCAAATCTCAACATTCTACGACCCATATTTTTTGAGATATGCGAGTTACATACATACGTACGTACGTACAGACGGCATGGAAAAACTGGCCACAGTAGACTCGCCACTGGTCAAAATGAGTTGCAGACGCGTTAATATGATCGTGCATGCTAGCCTACGATGAGATGCATCGAAAAAAAATTTTTTAAATTAAATTTAGAGGTAGTCAAAATCGGTTTTTATGTCGAAATTTGGCCCCCAAAATTTTTCGGGATCACATTACTTCCTTATACTACGTACAAGGAAGTAATAAAAAATGAGGATAAGAAGAAATTATTTTTCATGTTTATAAAAGTTGACAACAGGGAAAAATATGCAAACTTAACCTTTCGTATCCGTAATTGCTTTGACCTTTAAAAAATAACCAGCTGAAACTTGCAAAATTGTACTTTATTGATACAAAAAATTATACACGTTACAGATTTTTAAAGATAAGACAAGGGTTACACTGAATGTATACATATATGCTGTAAAATTAAGCTGCTGTACAATTAAGGTGTTTTTTTTTATTTGAAATATGTGGACAGATTTGTTCAACACCAATATTATTCACACGTTTGTGAAATAAATTTAAATGCAAATTTTCCACATTTTTCATTCTTTTCGACGAAGACAGACGAGAAACAATATCCTGTAACATAAATGTCCAAGAGCAGCTGCAAAATGACCGAATGGCATTTTAGATCAAACTATCCCAATTTTGCACAAACATAACTGTTGAGAGTTTTTAACTATTTAAAACGCAATATTCAATGTATAGTATCTAAAAACTAAGCAGCTCGAAAGCAGTATTCACGTGGAAGTCATGATTCCCGTGGTCAGTTTCATGATAACGTCATTTTCTTCATAAAATTTGAATCGTGCATCGCATTACAACTTGTCAATTCTTTGGATGTGTGAGTGTTTCTAACAAAAAACTAATACATTTTTGAGAAATTTAAAATTGATAATTGGGCTAAAATTCTCACACATTTTTTTCAGAAGTCACGTACGCCGCAGATCTGCATAGAAAGAGCAAAAAAGAGACCGAATGATCCAATATTACATCAGGATAATAACTATGGTATTATTGAACAACAAAATAATAGTTACAGTTTTGGTAGAAATATAGTGTATAATGCATAAACAAAAAAAAATTATTTTAATGCATATTTTATACACGTGTTCTCTACAGTGTGATGGGAGACACAAAAATGTTGATTCAACATACTCTCGTTGAGAAACTTTTGTTACACATGACATACAGGCCAGTACCAAGGCAACTTGATTAGGGGGGGGCGTGTCCCCAGGATGGCTATGCATTCGAAATTGCTTTCTTCTTTTCCAACCCATTCACCCCCCCCCCAAAAAAAAAGCTTAAGTATTAGAAATTGGCCATTTTATTTATTTAATGGTTTTTTAATTGAGTTCCATTTTTAATTTAATTAACAATCAGTGACTCTGGCAAAATATTTCAAAAGGACAAGAGTGTTGCTCAGAGCTATCGCTTCTGAATCCAAACATAACTGATGTTCACTTCTCTGCGATCATTTATCCATTTACAGAACATTTCTGTCGTAAGGTTTTTCTGTTTAAATATGTCGCTTCAGACTCTGGGCCAAAATTTTGGGCATTTTTTCCCCCAGTCTCTTTTCCATTGTAAATGCTGATTTATGTAGAGGCAACGATATATGTGCGACAGGTATAGTGTAGCTAGATACTTAAGTGATGGTAAAGGATTAAAAAACTAAAATGTATTTTAATTTTTAGTTAAACTTTTCTATATATTTTCCAACCACCATTCTATCTATTCTGCCAACCACCATTCTATCTAATTTCGAGAAAGGAAAATTTCAAAGAGGGCAAATATTTTTTAAAAGGGCACTGTCCCAAACGCACACTCTTGTCTATGGGCCTGGTGACACATACATGAAGTCTCTTTCTTTCATGAACATAAAGACGTCAGTTTTTTTCATAAGAAAATATTAAATATGTCGCATGCCTAACGTTTTCCCCTGTGTGGGTGCGAAGATGTGTTATTAAAGTGTACCTTCCAAGAGAATCTCTTCGTATGTATGTCAGACACGCAAGGTTTTTTCCCCCCTTGTGTAGGTGTGGGTATGAAGATGTGAATTCAAGTGACGTTTATGAAAGAATCCTATCTTACATTTTTCAAACATAAGGCTGTTCCTCTGTGTGAGTAAGAAGATGTCTATTGCAGTTTTCCTTAGTAGAGAATCCTTTCTGGCAAATGCCACACACATAAGGTTTTTCTCCTGTGTGCATACGCAGATGTTTAGTCAATACTCCTTTTTCAGAAAAAGCTTTGTGGCATATGTCACACAGATAAGGTTTTTCTCCTGTGTGAGTACGAAGATGTGTATTCAAGCTGCGATTAAGAGAAAATCCCTTCTTACATATGTCACACACATAAGGTTTTTCTTTTGTATGGGTACGAAGATGTATATTCAAGTCTCCCTTATGAGAGAATCTTTTCTGACATATGTCACACACATAAGGTTTTTCTCCTGTGTGCATACGAAGATGTTTAGTCAATACTCCTTTTTCAGAAAAAGCTTTATGGCATATGTCACACACATAAGGTTTTTCTCCTGTGTGGGTACGATGATGTGTATTCAAGTGTGCTTTCTGAGAGAATCTTTTGGTACATATAATACACACATAAGGTTTTTCACCTGTGTGAGTACGAAGATGTGTATTCAAGTTGTGGTTAAGAGAAAATTCCTTCTTACATATGTCACACACATAAGGTTTTTCTTTTGTATGGGTACGAAGATGTATATGCAAGTTGTGGTTAAGAGAAAATTCCTTCTTACATATGTCACACACATAAGGTTTTTCTCCTGTGTGCATACGAAGATGTTTAGTCAATTCTCCTTTTTGAGAAAAAGCTTTGTGGCATATGTCACACAGATAAGGTTTTTCTCCTGTGTGAGTACGAAGATGTGTATTCAAGTTTGCGTTAAGAGAAAATCCCTTCTGACATATGTCACACACATAAGGTTTTTCTCCTGTGTGAATACGAAGATGTGTATTCAAGTGCTTGAGAGACTTTTACATATGCACACAAATCTCTGTGTGGTACGATATGATCAGTTCGAAAACTTCAATGCACACATAAGGTTTTTCTTTTGTATGGGTACGAAAGATGTATATTCAAGTCTCCCTTATGAGAGAATCTTTTCTGACATATGTCACACACATAAGGTTTTTCTCCTGTGTGCATACGAAGATGTTTAGTCAATACTCCTTTTTCAGAAAAAGCTTTATGGCATATGTCACACACATAAGGTTTTTCTCCTGTGTGGGTACGATGATGTGCATTCAAGTGTGCTTTCTGAGAGAATCTTTTGGTACATATAATACACACATAAGGTTTTTCTCCTGTGTGAGTACGAAGATGTTTAGTCAATGCTCCTTTTTCAGAAAAAGCTTTGTGGCATATGTCACACAGATAAGGTTTTTCTCCTGTGTGAGTACGAGGGTGTACTTTCAGGTTTCCTTGCTCTGGGACTTCCAAAGTGAACATATCATGTGTTTTTAACTATCCACTTCTCATCCGTATCCAAATCCTGCTATATTTCAAACATCCAAGAATGTAAAATGTTTCACAGCAAAGTGGAATTACAGGTGCACTGAAGAGTTGTAAAATCTGTAAGAAAATAAGTCATTCAAAATTATTATAAGAAAAGGAAGTTTTCATTAAAATAACATGAGGTGTAGCATAAATGAATATCCCAATTTTGCAGGGCTATTAAAAGAAACCAAGGAGTAGAATCTTGTCCATTGAAAATGAAAAATAACAGTTAGTGGTTAAGACTGAATACAATTTTAACTTAAAATTGGCTAAGAATTTTTCAAATAACGCACACATAAAAAGGTGTACTATGATCATTTTGCAGCGGTCGATCTAGGAATTTTTTTCAGGATCCCATTTTTTGAAACTTTTATTTTTGTGAATTTCGGTACTTAATTTTGTGAATTTCAACACTTATTTTTGCGATTTTTCTTATCAATTTTGAATTAAGGTCACTTTTTCTTTTATAAATATCAGGTTGTAACGAAAGTTTTCCGCCAAATCTGCCTGAAAAACTCACTTCTAACTCCTTAGATAACTGTTTATGAACTTTCGGTATCAAACCTGCAGTGTCACGTGATACAACAATAGTACTTAAAGCTGT
This sequence comes from Cheiracanthium punctorium, assembly GCA_038373885.1. NCBI lineage: Eukaryota > Metazoa > Arthropoda > Arachnida > Araneae > Cheiracanthiidae > Cheiracanthium > Cheiracanthium punctorium. The sequence continues at coordinate 22,390 of JAWZYV010015959.1, read as the reverse complement.
ACTCATAATTCGTTGATATTCTGTAGCTGACTTTTTGCAACACAACTGGAAGTAATGATGTTCTAATCTCTAGAGTGATAGTGTCATTTGAGACACCTGTACTGAATGATAACTATATTTTTTACAGATTTCACACATAGTGTTATAAGAAGTCTCTTCTTCAAGGCCAAAATCGTTGACAAAATATATGAGCAAATACGCCAACGCGAACTGTATGCTGACGATGTTTGAGGTGGCGGGAAACTTTCGTTACAACCTAATAATTAACAAAACGGACTAAAAAATAGGGTAAAATGCCAATAAAGGGCCGTTTCATTCGATTATATTTTTGTGAAGGGGCCGCAAAACGGACCCAATTTTCGTCCGCATCGATCTGTTTCGTATTACAAAAGGAGCTTAGCCGTTCACACAGACTAGAAAGTAAACACAAAGCAAATTGTCATTCAGAAGAAGAAAACAGTAAGAATACACGAGAATAACATTTGTTGTGGTTATACAATTAGATTTGAATAATACTCAATTATTTCTCAATACTAACGAGAGAGATGGCGTGCTGCACTGACCGTAGCAAGTCAATTAAGAAAATTACACTCTAATCTAAAAAAACATTCCTAGTTCACTGTTTTGTGGCAGCAATGGTTTTTTTAACGATCTAGATTTTGGCCAACAACTTACCGTCCAAGGTATTTCCAGACTCCAAGCAGTCGGTCTGTCACAGAACTTCGCTCACTAGCTGTTTGTATGTGTGTATAAAATGTTAAAATAAATTGTTAAGTTTTAATCCAACTGCATCTTAACCTTTTTACGATGATTTTACCACAACAAGTTCAAACCCACAACAGTTCCCACTGTTTAGTGAGACAAAGTGTTATGACTCATGAAGACTGAAGAAAGTTTCGGTCGAAACGATCTTATCTTCACATAAGTATCATTTTATGTGTTTTCACAGAGTTTTTATTCATTTTAACACCAGTATATTGAGAGTTTTTTCTAAGTTCAAAGAGATTGGGGGTGAGAGAAAAGAAATTAGCAGTATATACAGAGTGATTCAAAAAGGAGTATCTGTTTTTAAAAATGAATGAAAAAAATTAATATTCTTTCAGTGGACGAATGTCTGATGTCCGGAACTCTTTTTGGATTACTTTATTATGTTAGTACAAAATGTTATCTACAGATGGCACTGAAACATCGCTCGGTGCTTTGACAACTGCGCTATTGGTTTGATTACTTGTATGCAACTGTCAATATTGTTGCGGAATTACTCGGCTACTCCTGGGGTTCGTCGTTCTAAAGTCCAGTTGGTGTATAAAGTTCAAGTAAAAAGTCTCTTGTCAGGATGGAACACAAACTTTATTGCTTCTAGAACTTCGTAGAGCAATCAGCTGTACACAATACACAAGCACAATCTAGCAGTAACGTGCTTTTAACAGTCCGCTTAGATCAGAAGCTCTCACAAATGCTGTATTCCTCACACAAAATAAGTCACTTTCACAGGCAAAAATTCAGTGAAAATATACGAGAAATAACACTAACAGTCTCTCAAGACTCAGCGATGAAGAATTTACACACAGCACTTAAATTCAAAGCTTCACAAACAGCGCGAAACACAGCTTCTTTCACAAAGCAAGCGTATTCACTCTCTCAAAGCTTGATCAACAACGAATCGTCGGGGCGACACACGCTTCTATAAATAGCCGACGCAGGAGGTACAAGAGGTTTCCAGAAAAGTCAATTTCTCGAGGGTTCTACATAACGCGTGAATATTGATTACGTCATAGAAGAGAAATGTTAGGTTATTATGCGTTTTTAATGCAGGAAAAACAACTTCCAGGCCCCATTGGGAAAATCGCGCCAAATGACCAAAAAGTCGCCAAGCTTGGCGACTTTTGGCGAAATATCGCCAAATTTGGCGCCAAAAATAAGTCCTCAAAAGTGAAGAGATCTAAGCTCTAGGACTAATATTTCTCGAGATTTCTAGAAGCCCATAGAAAAACATATGGGAAAGCGAAACCTCCGTATCTCCGGTTCTAATTGGCCGATTTTGATGCAACAAAAAGCAAAATTTATCTATTTGAAGCGTAGAATATTAATTTTAAACCATTTTAAGCCCCAGAGCAGCGGGTTGCCCCGAAAATTCGTAACATTATGAATTGACCATCTTACTCACTGGATTTAACTCGTGATTTATTTTTACTACGTTATTTTAACTACGTGATTTATTTTTTCTTTGGAGCCCATTTGAAGGATGTTGTTCCTGCCAAAATCCTACCTTGCTAACAAAGTTGCAGCGATCAATCTATCAGGAGTTGGTTTGTTGGAGTATTATGGCAAGCCTACTCGAGGAGCATCTGCCTTTGGGAAGGGATGCCTTGGCGGGAAAATTACGGGGTGGGCATTCACATTACATCTGGAGAAAACCACCTACAACTCTAGCCCTTTTGATGCACAGCCACACGTTGGGCCTGAACGTGGAACCGTCACATTTCAGCCGTTTACCATGGTGGCCATTGGCCAGGTGGGGCTCAATCTGTTAGGAGACTGTAGCCATTCTAGAAGAGAAATTGCAGAAGTGTGTGCTAATGTCATTCAATCTCCAACATTAAATTGTAATGAAGGGGCGCATTTTCAAAATACTGCCATGCAATTGCAAACACCTGCTGCTAAATGCAGTAGATGCAGTGCTACCCATTGGTAGGATTTTGTACTAACATAAGTGTTCCAAGCATTACACATTTCTTTCCAGCAATTTTTTTAAGAACTCTGTTTTTCATTAAAACAGGTAATCCTTTTTGGCACACCGTACAAATATATTGCACATGCATACTCTCTAACTTCTGAAAATCCCAAGTTGTGAAATAGCGTGCCAACGACATTTTCCACAATTGTTGCCAAACAACGCGAACATCGTGTTTAATTTTTTTTGCAAAATGGTACTCAAAAGACACTTTTAATAACTTTTACTACACAGCATTCCAATAGCATTTTTAATGCTTCATCAAATACACTCGCGAGACATTTTTGAAATTTGAACAATTTACATAATTTAAAGAGAATGCAATATTAAAAATATATTGCATAAGATGCACACTTAACTCTCACTTAAGGTACATTTCTGCAAAGAATAAAGTTTAATTTAATGACTTTCGTTTAAAAAAAAAAAAAAAAAAAAAAACTTTCAAACCAAACACACAATTCATATAAATTTAAATAAATAAGGTAAGAGAAAGTAAAAAGGTGTTGGTACAAACAAGACAACATTGTAAAATTATTGCAGTACTGCATCTCTTTCAAACAAAATAAGTTTGATTTAATAGACGTACAAGGAAGTCATGTGGTGTCGACATCAGATTTTTTTTTTTTTTTTTTTTTTTTAAAGCATGATCATTTTGAATTTATATTCTTTAGTTGTTTTCATAATTATTTTTTCCTAATCAAAACATTTTCCGTCGCATTTTCATTCTCATTATTGTTTTGTATAATTTTTATTCATATTCGACCCTCCCCCCTTTAATGAAATTTTTCTGTTCCATTTTAAATTTAAAAAGCGTTACAAAATTATTTAAAGTTGAAATAATAATAAATTTTTACTTTTATTGGAGGTTAAAATAAAAATATACTAAAGGGAAAATATTCGTTCTGAAAATGGATTGAAAATAAGATGCTGGGACAAACTCAACGAAATTTTTCTTACCGAACTGCAGAATGAGTCGAACTGTAAAGGGGAAACGGTAGTAGTAGTAACGGTGGTGTAATCAAAACAAGGGAAACTCATGAATGATAAATTTTAACAGATTATTCTTTGTAAGAAAATATGTGGCGTGATTTTATTACGAAATTTTTATTTTAAAAAACCTTCAAAATTTCATTAGAAAGCATAAAAAAATCGGGCATTTCGTGTAAAATCGTAAAACTAGTTAAAAAGGGGAAGGTTTTACATCGAAAGCGTAAAAGTTGCCAAGTATAATCGAATCTTCTCCGATTCCCTTCCAAGTATCCGAAAAATTAATTCGAGAATCCTTTCTCAGAACAATTTCATCTTCATGTGTTATTAATTTTCCAGGGTTTCTACAGATTTCAAAGCTTGTTTCCCTGATTCCTATGACATTTTCCCCTGATTATCTCACATGCTTTTGTGTGAACTGAATATTCCACTTATTTTCAGTGTTACTTTGTTTATTTTAAAACTTATACATTTTATCCTTTTTTCCCTTCTTTCTTTAAACACCAGATGATAAATATTTTTACATTTTTTGTTTGGCAACACTACAAAAAATATGCCATATAATAATTTAAAGATTAAGCCTATTTCAATTAGACAAGATATGTTGATATAAGACACAACACATTTTTAAATTATTTCTAAATTTAGAAAATAAAATAAAATAATTTCTACAACTTATCAAAATAAAAGTATTTTGAGATCATATAGAGAAATAGACTTTTGCAGCAACATCTTTAACCCATTTGTGCCTATATATTTTTGCGACTTTCTTCGATTTTCGCTAATATCAGCAGTAATAGATAAATTTATGATGTCAACTTCTTGAACAAGGGATGATTTCTTTTAAAATCTTTATGTATAAAAATTGAAGTGTCAACATCCTACTAGGTCATGTTAAAATATTTTGTGGAGTTGAGGCTCAATACTCGTGAATAAAGGCTAGGAAAAATAAATAACGTTTTCGACTGATAGCGACAATGCCGTCCCAAAAAAGGGACGCTAGGCATAAATGGGTTAAAAACATAAGAAATAATTTTATGAAACAAAGATGGACTTTTAAATTGTGTAACAGAAAAAAAATGAAGTTTTGAATTAAACTGAATGATATAAAAATACGTAAAGTTTGGATTACAAGAAATACTTTTAAAAATATATGGTAAACCAAAGAAATTCTGTTCATTTCCTTGTTTCGGTGATTTGGCAATTCCGCAGCAGTCATCATACATAAATTACACCTTTCCTTAAAATATAACATTTTAAAATCTTCACATAAGTTTAGTACAAAAACTGGTAAAACAACAAATTTGATGAAATAATTTTAAATTTGCTTCTTCTGCTCCAGCTCTATCACTTCAAACTCTAATTTCCTTCTTTTTTAGCTTTCTGTTTTTTCATCTTGCTTTGAATTACGAATACTGTCTAAATGTTTTCGATATCTTCGACGAGCTCTTCGGACATTAGTTATCCTTTTTTTTTCTCCAAATATTTACACGTTCTCCTGTCGTAGATGATGGCATTATGGACATGCATTTGATTTATAATTCTTTTTTTATGCATGTTTCTGAATAATAAAGATACATTAATTGAAAAACCACTTTTGACAGTAGCTTTGCCTTGGGACAAAATGAAGCCTATTTTCATTACTTGTCATAGTTCCTTATATTTTAAATTATTTGCCAGAAAACTTGCATAAAATCCATCAACATCTTGCTTTTCAAGAGCAGACGAATTAAATTTTGAACTCTTCTTTCAATTCATTCTTGCTGGAAGAACACAGAGAGGAATATTGTTTTTTTTTTTTTTTTGTCAAAATGAAGCATATTTTCATTACCTGTCATAGTTCCTTATATTTTAAATTATCTGCGAGAAAACTTGCATAAAATCCATCAACATCTTGCTTTTCAAGAGCAGAAGAAATTAAATTTTGAACTCTTCTTTCAATTCATTCTTGCTGGAAGAACACAGAGAGGAATATTGTTTTTTTTTTTTTTGTCAAAATGAAGCCTATTTTCATTACCTGTCATAGTTCCTTATATTTTAAATTATTTGCCAGAAAACTTGCATAAAATCCATCAACATCTTGCTTTTCAAGAGCAGAAGAAATTAAATTTTGAACTCTTCTTTCAATTCATTCTTGCTGGAAGAACACAGAGAGGAATATTGTTGTTGTTTTTTTGTCAAAATGAAGCATATTTTCATTACCTGTCATAGTTCCTTATATTTTAAATTGTTTGCCAGAAAACTTGCATAAAATCCATCAACATCTTGCTTTTCAAGAGTAGACGAATTAAATTTTGAACTCTTCTTTCAATTCATTCTTGCTGGAAGAACACAGAGAGGAATATTGTTGTTTTTTTTTTTTTTTTTTTGTCAAAATGAAGCATATTTTCATTACCTGTCATAGTTCCTTATATTTTAAATTACTTGCCAGAAAACTTGCATAAAATCCATCAACATCTTGCTTTTCAAGAGCAGAAGAAATTAAATTTTGAACTCTTCTTTCAAATCATTCTTGCTGGAAGAACACAGAGAGGAATATTGTTGTTTTTTGCTTCTCTGCTAAGGTGTCACCCATTTGTTCGCTGGTGTGTGAAATTTCTAACAACATATCAAACCTGGTTTGGCCTAAGTTAAGTGTATGACTCATTACAACTGGATCAAGTATGGGTGGTCCCCGAATAATTTTATGTTACAAGTGTCATCGCTCCGTCACTTTTGATATCATTCCCACCAAAAACTCCCGAAATTCTTGAAGAAATTTGTTTTTTCAAGTGCTTTAACGGGAATTTAAGAGTGGTAGAGCTGTAAAACTAATATTAACGTTTTCTGATGTGACAAGATTTTTTGACTCTGATAAGTCTATAGCAATTATTTTTGATGTTGTTGTTGAACTCTTAAGAATTTCTTCAGATACAAAAATGTCATTAAGGCCCGAATCAAATTATGCAGATCTTCAAATAAAAAACAATACATAGGATTTGATGTTTGGTAAAGGCAGAGAAATGGGTCACATGCATTTGATACCATTTTACAAAAAGCAAATTTGCACTTCATAAATGGATAATTTACAGGATTATTAACAGTTGAAACTATTGGATTGTTGGGAAGCTTTGCTTCTCCTATAAACATTTTAATATTATCCCAATTATAGTGCCCTTACAAAACATTTTGAAACACAGACTGTTGTCTGCACGGAATGAATGGGGGATAGATAGGGTTGGTAAGTAGACAAAGATTGCGAAGGGAAATGTAGATTACTTTGCACGAGCGATCTTCGCTGAAAAGATAAAGAGTTAATTTTAAGTCTAACTATAACAATTAAGTAGAATTTCACCATTAAATCTGGTTTCTCTTCCCTGACCTTTAATCATTTTCCTTTTATTTTCCCTGACTATTTTTCCCCATTTCCCGGTCTGTAGGAACCCTGTTTTCCTCCCCTAAACTAATGCCATATTTGTCTTTTCCAACTCTACCCTTGAACGAAAGGAAGTAAAAATGGCACTTCATTCGTAACTCTCAACTCGCCCGTGAGAAAAATGGGTGCATAATGTGCAAAAGGTTGGCCACCCCTACCTTAACCCTTAAACATATGGGTCATCCCAGCCACAAACATATGGGCCACTCCACCTAAGTTTAGCGTGTTCACAGTCACTTGCAAAAATGCATACGTATTACTCAAAAATTTATTTTTGTTTCTTAATTCACATACTTTTTTTTTAAATACTAAAGCAAGGAAAGATTTTTTTGGAATCCTCTGGCTTGTCCGATAGAAATTCATCAGTTCTTCATAAAATTAATGTCGGAAAAATTGTTTTTCATTAAACGCATCAACAGAAACTCGAGGATTTGATGAAAGCGGTTGTCGTTCAAAGGATTAAAAGGAAAGGAAGTAGTGTAGATAATAAATTAAAATAAAATTTTAGCATCATAAATTTATTTAATACGCAATAATTCTGAAATCTTATAATAAAATGTTTAGCAAATGTGATGAAGCGTAATTTTCTTTTCTCTTTCATTTGTGGCAGTAGTCTCAAAAACTTCCGACTAGCGCATGTAAATTTTTATGTGTGTGCAAGGATTTTTCAACTGCCGTTCAGCAAGTGGCGGCCAACACTTGCGCGTATTAGCCATGTGTGACCACTTTATGGATTCATATAAAAATGCCATAGCTTTTTGAATGATGAGGCATTTTAATAAAATGTTAGTAGCTCTCCCCTGGATTAAACGAACGGCCATATTACAAGAGCCTAACCTACAGTTCCTTTGGGTTATTTACGTTACTCTTTTCGCAGAATGCCACGTAACTGGACAATTAAAAACTAACAGAATCCACTTGCATCTATTGAGGAAGCTGCTTCTGAAGTTTTCACAAAGAATGTGCCAGTGAGAGCAGTTGCTAAATCTTTCAACATGTCAAAGTGTATACTTGGGAGGGGGGGGGTTGATATTTTGGGGAGGGGACGCTCTGATGTAGCCTCATGTGTACCAGCTTTTTATAGAGACAAAAGGAAAATATTTTCTAATGATGAGAATAAAAAAATGTGTTTACTTGAAAATGAGTGTCATGCCAAATGTGCTACGGCTTTTCAAGCCTACACATTTGGCTTACAATTATGCTCTGTTCTTCGAGAAAGTAGTACCTTCATCAGGTCACGAAAATAAGGCTGGAGGAGAAGAATGTCTGAGTTTATGGCAAGACACTAAGATTCACCGTACTCTCGAGGTTACAAGTCAGTCAGGAAGAAGCAGTTTTACGAAGAAGAATGTTAACTTTGTTTTCAAGAAAATTGAAGAAGTTCAAAACAAGTATAGCTTCAAATCATCTATATGATATTTACAATTGTGATGAAACAAGGTTAAGTACAGTAACAGACCCTCCTAAAATTATTTCAAGACATGGTGCAAAACAAGTAGGCCAAATCACATCAGCTGAATGAGGTCAATTAGCAACAATGTTGAACTTCATAAACACAATTCCTCCTGTTAACATACATCCTTGCGTTGATTTTAAAGAATTTATGCTTGCGGAGTGTCCACCTGGAAAGTTTAGGTCTGGCACACCCAGATGGACACAGGCATATTTTTGGGGAGGGGCTAAATTTTGAAAAACTTTTATTTCACCCAAACAAGGTGTTCAATAAAACGGAATTTAGTCTGTACCAACGTAAAATACTTTGGGAGGGCCAACTTGTACAAAAAAAATCTTTATACCTATTTAAAGTGTATAATAAAGCAGAATGCTACCCTTTAGCAATCTTTTTTGAAGAGGGCTGAAGCAGACAATTTTTTTAACTACTAGGAATACTTTGTAAAATATGTAAAGTGTTAGGCCATTTTTTTATTTTTATGAATAATCATAAAAACCATATCAACATAAAAACTATATCAAAAGAGCATGGCATGTGGCTTTAACATTCACACTCCATTGTAGCCATTGCCTCTAATCCCCTGATGTTACTTTGTATGACTCATTTAAAATCAAGTATCATATTGTTCAAAATAACTGGTTGACGCGCAGCCCTGGAAAAATCATAAGAATTTATAATGTTGCGTCAAATTCCCGAAAAGCTTTCTGTTCTGCATTTACAAGGAACAATATCATGCATGGGTTGAAATGCACTGGAATTTCCTCCTCATTTCGGAGCATTTTCTTGCATCGTCTGTGATCGATCGTTCATTAATTAGCAACCCCAAAGGAAGACTTCTGTTTTCCCTCAACAAGTTCCAGTTGCAATGCAACTCTGATAGAAACTCCTGTTGAGACTGAGCAGTAGTCTGTTGCTACATGAATTCATCCATATTCTAACGCTTCTGCAAAAAAGTCAGATGTTGAAATAGGGAGAGTTGAGTGCTAACTGCATTACAAGAAATTGCTAAAGCATGACAAAAATGGGTAAAGAAGGGAAGAAAGAGACTGTCTTTCTTAACAAAGCAACTTTCTAATAATGATTTGGATCGACAACAGCGACAAATCAAAAAATCATTTCATAATGATAGTGATATATCCACCGAGGAAGAAGGTAAAAACCTCAAGTCTTTACTTTAAACTACCCGCCTCCGGCGACCAGTTGGTTTGCCATCTTAATAAATCTTGTTCGGAGAGAATCCCGTTTCTCACTGGCTTCCTTGCCACTGAAATCTCTCAGATTCTGAATGGAATTTAAAATTAAGATGGTTACAAACAGGAGAGGCCCTGGGGTAAGTGGAGCCCCCTGTTAAAATAAAAAAGACGTCCCCTTTCATGCTCTACTCAGGTTTTGAGGTCGAAATGGTCTCGACCCCCAGCTCTGGAATTTTTCGCATAGTTGGTAAAATAATCAGCCTAAACACTCCAACTTGCCTAATGTACTTGAAAGGTTGATACAATCACTTTCTAAAAAATATGTATAACTTCTGTGGCGTAATGGAGTTGTCGCGATTTAACTGTTTCATCTGTTCCATCTGTGGTTTGCAGAGGAAGATGATGAATGCCAACGGTTCTAAAGCGAGAAATTTCATCTGGGAATCGTCTCAGAGTAGCTCAGTGATAGAGCACCTGCACGTTAAGCGGTAGTCCTGGGTACGACCCCCAGCTCTGGAATTTTTTGCATAATTGGTAAAATAATCAGCCTAAACACTCCAACTTGCCTAATATGCACTAAAATGTTATATATTAAAAGCGCATTATAATCCATGGGTCTTTTCCCTATTTTTGTTCCTTCTTTCATTAAGTTGGAAAGTATATCATTATTCATGAGGGTGATTAAACAAAATTAAAATTTCAAAGATCCTTTTTGTGGATGTAATACATTAGAAATAGATGTGAAAAAAATGTGCAGAAAAATGCACAATTCGAACTGAATGAAAGTTTCAAAAACTTATTCAGGTGTATTCATAATCCAAGTAGCAGACGATAAATTGCGTCAAGCGCAAGAATCATCTCCTCAAAATCGCATATCAACCATTTTATTTTTTGCCAAATTAAAAAGTTGCACATTTTAGTCTTGAAAAATTTCCAAATCCTGTTTTTGTTTTAAAACATTTCATTCTTGCATTGATTTCACATGCACACGATATTTTAATTAAAAAAATTACCTTACAAATAATCAAAACCAAAAAAAAAAACGTTATTCTTTCATTTTTACTTCAAGAGTCTGAATCATTTATTAAACTTGCCAAATATGGCAACCTAGATATGCTTAATCCTCACATTTTCCACTGCCGGGGTTACAATTGCGAAATAGCGGACAGCAAAAATTAGCCTTTTGGCCATTTTTTATCAATATCTCCTAAAATAATACGAATTTCGAAAAAATCGCTTCGAGGAATGTCGGGACCCGTCCTGGAGAATTTTCATACAAAATTTGGTAGGTCTGCAATCACCCGTCAGGGAGCTACGCGAGACACAGACAATAAACTAACTAACTGAGATTTTACAGTTCGTTTTAGTTATATAGATGACATAACGGATTTTTTGAACAAGATGTACAATGCCTCTTTATTTTATAATACTGATCCATCATAAATTTATTTTGCAGATAAGGAAGATATCCCACTGAAGTTACTAAAGCCAGGGGCACTGGGAACTGCAAGAACCAAACGATTTTTGTTGTTCAATATAAATCTGAGTTAATGCATCAGTTAACGTTATTTTCAGTCATTACATCAGTTAATATATTTTTGAATCAATACATCAGTCAAATCAGTTATGAAACAAAAATATTATAGAGGGTTCATATTCATTTAGTGAATTAAAATTCTTTCAGTTTTAGATATATTTCAAGAAATTTATTTATTTACTTGAAACAGATATAGAAGGTAACTAATCAGTACCCTAACTATTTGACATGTATGCAGTGGCGGATTTTCCATACGGCGTAATAGGTGTAAGCCTAAGGCCTCGCACTCAAAAAGCCCCCGCACTTTTGCCCGTGTGTTTAGCACTTTTTAATCTATACAAATATAATAAAGAGGTAAATTCGTTTATATGTATGGGGTAATCGCTGAAACGATTCAAAAATTCCTTCACTAATAGAAAGCCTTCTTCAGGCAGTGAATGGCCAAAAGCATCATTCACAGAATGGCAGACAGACAAACATTTTTTTGAGGGTCGTACTGTTTTCCCAGATGCCTGAAACAGAAATCGCAAAATTTTCGATTTCCAAGTAATGTACAGAAAAGTCTAATTTTATTAATCTAGATGCAATTTAGAATGATAATTTTCTAGGAAACGTTAATAGGTCTATATGTAACTGAATATTGAAGTAATGAGCAATATTGACAATTTCAGAATTGCAAATGGCACAATGTTAGTTGACATGAGCATAAAAATTATCCCAATCATCCCCAATCTAGACAGTACTTGTTAATAATTAGTCAATTCTTTAGCAACATGACTATGTTTATTCACACTTCCTTTCATCAGCTACCTGATAATACACATGACTGTGCCTGGATTGCCGTAATTACATGATATTTAAAATCTGATGCCTATTCCACATTTCTTTTACGGAGAATACCTTCTTACATACATGTCACACACTTAAGAAGGGTTGTATGATTTAAATCACGATTCAAATCAATGGATTTAAATCTATTTATATCAAATGCTGAAAGAAAAAAATTATTTTAATCAATAAAACTGAAATGTGATTTTAAAAGTTAATCTTTAAACAAAATTTTAAAATATGAGAAAGAAAGTAATAATTTAGAACAGTGACAAAGACAAGTGGTGTTGTGCAGTTAAAAGCTCTTTAACTATTAGAAGTAATGTTCCAAAGTTTTACTCTGGATATAATATGTACTTTTTCTTTTCATCTTATTTTAAAATTTTTATGGGGAGATCACCAACTTACGTATGATGTATCAGACAGAAACATATAGGGGCTTAGGGTCCTCCTGAAATTGAGATTTTTGTTAATTGGATGTCAATAATGACCCTCCCACAATTTCTTGCAATGTGACTGGTATAAAAACATGTTCTCAAAAAAAAGAATGTAGGGCTGGCATGATTTTCAGGTGACACTTTTCAAACTATGCTACAATTCCTCTCTATTTTCCTGCCAATGTCTATAGAGTGAGCTAGAGATGTGAATCGTCACAAGTTTTCAGAGAAGGTACAATTCAGAGTTCTGATGACAAACTTCTGTATTTGGTTCAGGCATGATTAAAAGTAAAAGGAAAGGTTGAAATTAGTGATTTAAAAATAGTCGTAAATGTATATTTTGAAAAATAATAAAGGAGACACTGGAGTCAGAAGTTGCACGGCCAATTCAAACATTTTCTATTTAATACACGAAGTAGTATGATCGCTGTGTAGTATGGTACAGCACACTCTAATAATTCAAAGACAGAACCTGATAAGGAATGAGTTAAAATGGCTTTGTGACATGATGAATAAAGTGTTTTTGTTGTTTTGGATAAAAGGTTTGTTCTGTTAGGCTTTTGCTCTCTAAGTACTGTCCCTCTATAATGTAACTCATTAGATGATATCATTTTACAGTTGAATGCTAGCTTAAAGAAATGCTGCCAGAAATGTTATTACAAATACATATGCACTTTCATTGACACAAAACTCGCATATTACAATTGCCACATGAATCTGTCATAGTTGCTACAGGTCATGACAATTGTAACATTGCATTAATTGGCGTACATACATTAAAATTTGACTCATGTGTCAACTGTAATTCTAAAATTGCATTTATGCAAATGTTTGCAAAGGTTCTTTGGACATCTAGCTTAAATTTGCATCAAATTTTTGCATTAACTTACAAAAATATTGATAAAAATGTGCAAAATGTTACAACTGGCCTCAGACTACCCTGCATAGAACATTAAAAAAATATTTCACTAAATTAGAGTAAAAAGATTACTTTCGATATCTCTATTTTTGAGAATGGAAGGAAATTAGATTTGAAATAAATCTCTCGTTTAAATAATGAAAGGCAAAGTATAAGATACAGCTTTTTTATAAAATGAAATATATATTCAAAAAGGATCCTATTTGCAAACAAAATAACGTATTAATATGCAGACAAATTAGTATTAATAGGATATAATAATGCATTTATAATTTTTGAAAATGAAATTTATACAGGGTGTATCAAAAAGGCGGTGGTAACACATTTTAATTCTTCATCTCTTAGAGATAAGTGGTCAATGTCGCTTGAAAAAATGTTCAAAACTGGTAAGAAAATACTACATTAAGAAAACATTATACTTATACTTTTCAAAGAGTTACACTTTTTTAGTTTTTATATGACCCTCATCCAACAAAGTTTCCAATTAGTAAAATGAGCTACACTACTATGAAGTGATGCCCACACATTAATGAGGTGATGAACAAAGTTTGGGAATTACATTCTAAACAGTGTCAAAGATATAAAGAGAAACATATGCTGATTTAAACCACTTTTTAAGTGCTCTGGAAGGAAAAAAAATCATGTTGGAAGGTCGTGTTTTAGCGTTCAATAGAAATTAATAAACAAAATATCTTTTTGCATACTAATACACGTTTACATTCAAATTCATGCATAACACCAGATCATCTTTGTTGGAAGATATCTGAGACGCTTTATGATGAAAGGCTCAAATTTTTCGTGCCACCTTATTAGTGTATGGCACATTTTACTAATAAGGTATTCTTTAGTTAAGGGATTGTATACAAACTTTATATATATAACTTTTTGAAAATTAACAAGAGGAATTTTTCTTTCATGTATTCTTTACCTACCATATTTTAAACATTTTTCTCCATTTACATTGCCCACTTATCTCTTATCGATAAAGAGTTAAAACATGCTACCAACTTTTTGGGATATCCAGTATATATATATTAACTACAGCTAAATTATCAACTGCAGAAAATCAAAAGAATTTTTTCAACATTTCAAAATTATATAACAAATAGTAGAGAAAGCTTTAAAACTTGTGTTTGTTATGAAACAACTTGAACTAAGTTTAAAATTCTCAAATATCCTCAGAATATATCTACAGCTAATAAATTTATTTTTCATCATATAGTTCCTTTTCCTAAACAAAATTGTCTTATATTTCAAAAGCATTTTATTTTCATATATGGTTCACAAATATTTTTTCATTTACTTTTTTAAAAAAGTACAGCTTAATGACTGGTATTTTGTATAATAACTTTTATTGTCTAAAATATAAATGTTACATAAATATGTATGTACATAGATAGGGTTTTTTAAAAACTCATTAAAATAAAAGAAATCATGATTTAAATCACAAAATCCGATTTAAATCAAATAAATAGATTTCTTTGAAAAAAAAAATCAACAACCCTGCACTTAAGGTTCCTTAATTGTATTTGTATCAAAATGTATATTCAGTTTTAACCACCACCACATCAACCCCGGACGGAACTTTCTATGCATAGCTTCTGATATCACACAGTTAAGGTTTTTCCCTTGCATCTGAACTTCCAGTTTTGAATTTAAAAAAAAGTTTTTACATATTTCACATGTGTCCTCTACAGTGTGTGCAAAAATATGGAATCAAGTTTCCTTTCTCACAGCAATAAAAAACTTTATTACATGTTTTACGCATGATGGTTCGCTTAATGTGTAAGTACAGATATGAATTAATGCACTCTTTTTGAAAGAATTCCTTCTGACACAGGTCACATGTATAACTTTTCTCTACTGCAAGGGTAGGAAGATGAGTTACATTTTCCTACTGAAAAAAAAGCTTTGTTACATAGGCAACACAAAACTTTTGATGCCTGTAGGTGTATGAAGATGTGCAATCAAGTATTTTTCACGAAAGATTCATTCTGACATGCCATACATATAATGTTTCTCTCTATGGATGCAAAGATGTTTTTTTAAGTTCCTCTTGTCAGAAAAGGCTTTATTACATATGTCACACACATAAGATTTTTTCTTCTGTGTGGGTCCGAAGATGTGTATTTAAGTGTACCTTCCTAGAGAATGCATTCTTACATATGTCACACACATAAGATTTTTCCCCTGTGTGGGTCCGAAGATGTGTATTGCAGTCTTCCTTAGAAGAGAATCCTTTCTGACATATGTCACACACAAGGTTTTCCTCCTGTGTGGGTATGAAGATGAGTACTTAATTTTCCTTTCTCAGAAAAACCTTTATTACATATGTCGCACACATACAGTTTTTCTACTGTGTGGGTACGAAAATGTGCATTCAAGCTTCCTTTTTGAGAGAATCCCTTCTGACATATGTCACACACATAAGGTTTTTCTCCTGTGTGAGTAAGAAGATGTCTATTGTAGTCTCCCTTACAAGAGAATCCCTTCTGACATAGCTCACATGCATAGGTTTTTCTCCTGTATGGGTCCGAAGGTGTCTATTGCAGTCTTCCTTTCGAGTGAATCCTTTCTGACATATGTCACATGCATAAGGTTTTTCCAGTATGGGTCCGAAGATGTATGTATACGTGAGTCTTCCGAGAGAATCCTCTGTGACATATGTCACACACATAAGGTTTTTCTCCTGTATGGGTCCGAAGATGTCTTTTTAAGTGTCCCTTACGAGAGAATCCTTTGTGACATATGTCACACACAAAAGGTTTTTCTCCTGTATGTGTATGAAGATGTGTATTCAAGTTTACAATTTGAGAGAATCCTTTCTGACATATGTCACATACATAAGGTTTTTCTCCTGTGTGGGTCCGAAGATGTCTATTGTAGTGTCCCTTACAAGAGAATCCTTTGTGACATATGTCACACACAAAAGGTTTTTCTCCTGTATGTGTATGAAGATGTGCATTCAAGTGTGCCTTTTGAGAGAATCCTTTGTGACATCTGTCACACACATGAGGTTTTTCTCCTGTGTGGGTACGAAGATGTTTTATCAACGTTTCTTTGAAAGAAAATGCTTTTTTACACATGTCACACACATAAGGTTTTTCCCCTGTATGGGTACAAGCATGCTTCTGTAAGGTTAACTGAGTAGAAAAGTTCTTCTGACATACATTACACTGAAAAGTTTCCTCACCTCTATCAGGACAAGAATCATCTTTCGAAAGAGGAAGCTGAGAAAATATTACTTGGCAAGTGTCAATGTTGCAAGTTTTCACATCCATCGGGAGAAGACTGACAACAGATGAAATTTACTTTGTACAGATCACTAAACAAATAACTTTAATGAGATAATATTCTTGAGTAGTTTTTTTTTTTCTTAGTGTACATGTAAATCTTTCAAAAAATTTTTGATGCAAGCGCAGGCCTTTAATTCACTCTATTAATTCATTTACAGTAACATCTGATGAATTTTGAACAATTTGGAGAGTCCGGGAAAAAAAGAAATCAAATTTTTCTTACTGTTTTTCAAAAATTCCCTTTCTGTTAAAGAAAACAGTACATTTTCATGACTCGAGATTTCTCACATGGAATGAAATGCCTGAAGATATTTCGTGTCTTTATTCAAAGTAAATAACTGGAACTTCTAAAGTGGTCTATTGTGTTATTTTCATTGCCCGCTTCTGATAAGAATTCAAATCTTCCTCTGTGAGACTTGGTGGTAGGAAGAAATTACAAATGCACAGGACAGCTGTGAAATCTGTAAAAAAAAAAATAAACAAGTAAAACAAATTAAAAAAAATTAAATTTATCAGTCAAATATAAAAGTTTTTGGAGTTTTGCAGGAAAGGGAATAACATTAAACTTCTAAAAACAGCTGGGACAGTAGGCGAACTAGGAGGGTGCTCAAGATTAGAATCTGGTGATCAAAAAGTAGAGCTGTCCCAGGTGTCATCCTCTTTTACTGTATTTTTAAACATGTGTACTTTCAGCGATGTTTTATTCTGGTTGAACTTACATATCATACAGAAGAAGAGGTTATCTGAAAATTATCACATAAGAAACAAAATCGTTGGCATGCGAAAAGTATTTGTATAGAATAATGGTCCTAAATAAATCTTCAACCCCTTGTGATCGTACAGAAAATTTCTACTCTTGCAGGTTCTAATTTAAAAACTCTCGAGTGGTCCGACTCCAATAGAAATTGTAAAATGGGCACATACCTGTTCCATGGATGACGAAGAACGGAGAAGACTGATGCCGGAATCTTGTACACTAAGACGCTCTAACTTATCACACACACACACATATAACACACCGGTGATCCGTTGTTTTAAATGAAGACACTGAATTATATAGAAAAGGAACTCATTTATTTATGCATTATAAATATGGGCAAAACGGTGCTGGTCAGCTAACACAAATTATAAAGTTACGAAAAAAAGAATTTTAAAAAATGGCACATGGGGCCACCAAAGAGGACTACGCCTCGCAAAAAAAGGTGTACACACAGCAGGCAGGCAAGCAGAGAACTGACTCTCTCGTCGTTGCGATCCGTGGGCTCGGAACTCGCCATTTTTGCCAAGCGTGGCGAGATAGACTGCTGTAGCCAATCAGGAACCTGCACGATGTCTGCATACCTGGCGATATGTTCACCACAGTAGCGATCGTCTTTTTGTAACCCTACGCTAGCGGGACGGAATTTCCACGTGGCAGAAGGTTCAACGATGTTCTAGAACATTCGCCATTTTTCGGGAAGGTCGTAGCACTTGTACTTACGGGGACGAGACATCGGTACATCGTTGTGTGACGGCTAGCTAGGCCTGGGAGCGACTTCCACGTGGGAAATTAATGTTATCGTCCTTTAGCTCTCAAGATAAAAAAAATATATTTTGTAGTAGAAAGAAAATTTCCTTTTACAAAAAAAAATATGGCTGAAACAGTGGAGTGACACCCCTTTATGAAATTTAGATTCACACCATTTTTCTAAAATTTAACATACTACAAAGAATTGTGAATTTTCTGTTTTTTTTCTCTGATTTATCATCTCCCCAACTGTTTCAGCCATACTTTTTTTGTAAAAGGAAATTTTCCTTCTACTACAAAATATATGGCTGAAACAGTGGGGGAGATGATAAATCAGAGAAAAAAAACAGAAAATTCACAATTCTTTGTAGTATGATCAATTTTAGAAAAATGGTGTGAACCTAAATTTCATAAAGGGGTGTCACTATGTGACAAAAATAGGACCAGCCGCAATTTATAATGACAGACTTTCACTTAATGAGTTGAAGATTATTCTTTTAAGTGAACTATTTTCCAAGACCTGGAAAATATATAATTAAACCATATTATGAGGATGAAAGTATTGATATTTTTATTCAGCACCAATTCCACCCAAAAAGAAAAATCATTTTGGTGACATTATGATTTTAGTAAGATCGGTGCTATGGTTTTTAAGGCTGCACTGTTTATAGGAGTGTAGATATTTTTACGAGATATTACCACCATCATCTTGGTGCAAATTTGGTTTCTTGGCAATCAAATTTTGGTGGTTGATATACACTGCCCTCCAAAAGTTAAGGTACAACCTGTTTTTTCGAAGCTGACCATAAAAAAATGGCAGCAACAAGAAAATTTGTAGTTATTGCATAATAGTAACGAATTTTACCAAAACATATGCAAAAGTAGTGCATCATCATTTAAAAATGATAGTCACCACTTTTACTTTTAAAGAGAGTGGGAGAAAATGTGCAAAAACTAAATTTTTGTGTGTACTTGTTGATTGTAAGTTTTGCAGTTAATTTCGTTCAAGACAGTCTAATAATGTTCAGGAGAAATCGCTTACCTGATAATTTACGGTGGATGGATGGAAACGGGGTTGTCACATGCTGATGCTGCTAGACGTCTCAATGTGTCTCGCAGTGTGGTCCAACGACTGTGGAATCAATTTCAAACCACAGATTCAGTGTCTAGAAGACCTGTTCTAGGCCGACCACGAGTGACAACACCTGCAGAAGACCATTATCTAGCACTTTCGGCCCGAAGAAGGAGAACCACTACAGCACCCCAGCTCGTTGCAGATCATTTTGTCGCATCAGGAAGAAGCATCTCAGCTACTACAGTACGAAGACGCTTATGCCATCCCTTGTTGAATGATCGACAACACCAGTCTTCTAGGTTGAATAGTTTATTTCAAAGTTTGGACAGAGGGCAGGAGTCGGGCCGGCGATCTTTTAGTTCCGAGACTATCTTCTTACATCGCAGTCTAAAAGCTAAAGCTCAAAAGCTTATAAAAAAGCTTCACATTCCAAACTCCTAAAAAAGGTCTGGAAATTTCCGCGCTCTTGCTTAAATACTCCTTAGTCACTACACCTGCTGGCAGGGTGCAGCATGATCGCGAAGGTGTTACTCTCCAACGTAATGAGTTAACTAGATAGTCAATCAAGACATGAGAAACACCTGCTTACCCAGGAGTTCTAAAAGTGCGTCGCAACGAAACCACAGAAAACTGAAAATACTGCTAAATCAACAATTTTACTCCTTATGGAACTTCAAAAATTCATCTCCGAGCGTAATATTTGTAGGGCTGAGAAACAAACTTTAGAGTAGGAGTAACAGAGAAAGGTTTTCACAGGCCATCTTATGATTTTTTAAAAAATATGGCTTCTTTAAGGACATTTTAAGGTGGGCTGGAACACTGATTACAAGTTCCCAATGCTTATATTAATACCTGAAGTCTCTTTTTTTAGGTTCCTTGTGGATACCCTGCATTTATAAAGAAACACTAAATGTAGAAAAAACAGCTTTTGATTTTATCTGATCTGTTTTTCTCGATAAATTACAAAGTGATTCGAGTTCATTATTTCTTATTAGAGATTTGGAAGCACCTTCTAGAATAAGAAGAACTTGAATTTCATATGAACAGGGTTGCCACCACTTTTTAGTGTAGAAAATAGTTCCTTTAGTAGCCTTATATATAAAAAATAGTATGCTTTGACCAAAAATAGTAGCCAAAAAGTAGCATGCTAATACTGTTACTAACCAAGACCATGAGATACAACAATATTTTTATTTGGAAGTGCTGATAAGGGAGTTTCGAGTATTATCCAACCATTCAAGCTTCGTGATGAGTATCTTTATCAGAGGGCAACTTGCAAATCTCTTCTCATTAACTGCAAATGTGCAGGATACATAGCTGCCAACCTATCTCGACTTGAACCAGGAAGATTTTCCAGGTCAAGTTTAAGGGGACAGCCTACTTTTAAAATGCCCCAAAAATTGATTTTGAGATTTTTATCTCATTAAATAGTTTACTTTATTCTAAAAAGATTGATACCAACCATTTTTCTGTATGACAATTATTTATTGAGATAAAAAGGAAAATGTAAACGCAAGTTGGGCAGCATGCTGTAGAAGCTGCAACTAATGTTGACACTAAAAGCATAAAAGAGGCAGAAAAGAAATGTACAGAATTTAATTTAGAAACTCGAAGAGCCAGAAAAATGCTCAACAGTTCTCAGTTTGAGGCAATAAAAGAAAACGAAGGCAATGTGCATGAAAGCGGAAAATTTTAAATCGAAAAGTTCATAAAGTGAAATAAAATCAAATTTTTATGTTGCATAGTAAAAAAAATATATACATGGATATAATTATTAAAATAACTTCAAATAATGTACTTTACCAATTTCGTGCCTTTATATCCTAAAAATGTATCTTTTGTTAAGGTATGTACATATTTTTTCATATTTACAATTGTCGAGCTTTTCTTGAGATTGATGTTTCTTAAGCCATATTAAAACATATTTTAGGTTAATCATTTTAAATACTCAGTAAAATTATTTTTAAATAGTAAATGTTTCAATAGAAAATGATTTTAATTTTTAAAAATTAAATTTATGTTCCAAAACTACAATTTGAACTTTAATTGGCGTTTTCTCAAAACACTGTTTTTCAAGTTTGCGCGCATGATATTTTAAAAACTATTTAAGATATCAACTTGAAACTTTTCTCAGGCATTTTTTTTAATATTATGAACAAAATGAACTAAAATGAAATGGTTGTGTTTCATAGAAAAAAAGTTATGATTGTAAAACTATCAAAATTTTTATGATAATCTAAACTTTTAGATTAAATATTTTTTTAAAATTTAAATTATGAAAATAATTAAACCATTTTAGTTTAGATTGTTAATTATAATGTTTTGTCTAATTTAGAAAAAAATTATGAGGATCAAAGGAATTCTAATTGAGATATCTTGCGCGCAGTGGGAAAGTACCCTTGAATTGTTTTTACAATATTGTGTGGTAAAATAATATTTTTTAAATTATCACCTTTATAATAAACTACAATAATATTTTTAATCAATAGAGTAATGTCATAGTAGTTAACTGAAAAAAAATTGTGTTCTGCATGCATTCATTATTTTTTTTTTAATTATGAAAGTTGAACTAAAATTTCTACATTTTCCCATTCTTAAAAGTAGGCTGTCCCCTTAAACGGTACAAAAAAAAAAAAAAATTAAAAATTGCTAAACTTGATCATTTTTGTGAATAGCTGTTAGAAGCAGCATCTGCTTATTTTGGCCCAAGTACGGATTTGCTGAGCTTTTTGCAAATCAATTTTTCTTTTTTCATCCACGATGATTCCAGAAGATTTAATTCCCACACATCTATATATTTTTCCATTATTCTGAATTAGAAACATCTTCCATAATCATGGACCAGCATGATCGGCAGCGTTGACTGGTAAATTGTGCTTTGTTAAATAAGCACTCGGTATTTAACTGATGCGTCTCATACACAAGGGCGGAGGGGGCAAACCCCCCCCCCCCTCCCAAGAAAAGAGAAATTAATGTAAAAGGTCCTATTTTACTTCCATAAAATGGATG